>JARJDW010018605.1:0-25260 GCA_030264715.1 Adinopsis sp. GC000173 | reverse complement strand
ACATTTTTTTTAAAAACATGCGCCAATATTAAAAAACTTAAAAATAAATAATTGTAAATACTTATTGGTTTCTAGAGTAAGCTACTTTTTATGCATGCACTTGCCAATTCAATAAATGAAATATACATATGTAAAACCTGCTGGAACTATAATATAGGTAATTAGTCTATTAATTCACTTTCAAATAATGATAAAATAGAAGGTTCTGGACTATGTAAAATATATTAATAATTACATAATGGAAATATTCATATGATGAATAATAAACTTGATATAATCAGATATGACGCTTTTAACTTAATAATTATATCATAATTTCACTACACATAATTACCAAATAGTTAAATTATTCATCTACATATTTTTATTATTATTACATACATATATTGTAAATATTCAAGGCTTAATTTGGACTTTCACGAGCACTGGACAAAATAATATATTCGAGCTCCTTTACAAATTTTTGGCATTAAACAGTCAAAATTTGTTAACAAGTTTAGTGATTCAATTCAAAAGATGACATATTATTCCGTAATAACATTTCTGTATGTTTGAATAAAAATTAAACTAATTCTACAATAGAATGAGTTTTCAACATTTTGAACATCTTTTTACAATAGACCTACACCGACAGGAATTTTTACAATTAAGTTTTTAGTGATTTGATTTAAAAGATGCCATATTATTCCGTAATAACATTTCTGCATATTTGAATCATAATTGAACTAATTCTAGAATGAGTCTTCAATATTTTGCACTTTTTTTTAGAAAAAAGTTTTGTGTGATTTATTATTTTATTAATACAAGATATGACATAATTCTGTAATGAAATTTCTATATGTTTGAATCAAAATTGCACTAATTCTAAAATGAGTTTTCAATGTTTTAGACATTTTTAGGTCCCACCTTAGGGCATTTTTACAACGATGTGTTAGGTGATTTATATGAAAAAATGCCACATTGTTCTGCGATAACATATCTACACGTTTGAATCGAAATTGCACTAATTTTATTGAATATATTTTAGGTTTGCAGTCATCTGTAAATGTTTAGGACAAAATTAAATTCTTTGCACAAATTTTTATGAGTAGGTATATTAAACGTCTAAATGTGATATTGCCATAAAATTTCAATAGAGATGCTTTTTTACCAGGAACGGCTTTGCCCAGTAAGCAAGTTGTAATGTTATTGAGAGCGACAAGTTGCTGAAAGCGCAATTATCGCGTAATAATATGTCGTATATTTACTAATCTGTCGTGTTTACGACTTTTTCCATAATGGTTTGACATTGAATGTTTACTTCTTGTTAATTTATTTTTTAAATACCTTATAATTTTGGGAGAATAAAAAGTGAAGGCGGAATTCTTAGAATTTGCATAGAGGCGTCGTTATTCCTTCTCAACACGCATAGGTATGACAATTTAAATCTCGAAACCATTTCATATAAGCTTGAGCTTTATGTATACGCACTTGTTTAATCAATCAAAATATGTTTAACATATAACAGTAAAGCACATTATAGTTACGAGTATTTTTTGAATCTTATATCTCTCTTGCCGATACAAGAACTAAATTGTTTTGTATAATTTGGTTCAAACTTGGATACAACACCGAATTTATATGTTTATTAGTTGATGGATTTATTATTAGATAAATTGCAAAATGTTTATCGGCAAATAGATGTTGGGTTCGAAAAAAATATGCTTGACAATATTGTTTATCGCAGGCCACATAAACGTCTTAAAACGCCGGGACGATTTGCGGCGGTCAAACATTTCCTATCTGGCCCGCGTAATCGTTTAGATATTTTCAAATTTGAAAAGAATCATGTTTTGCTTATGTAAATAAATTTAGCATTTAGTAGAAGTACAAATTTTTATAAAATTTGCTTTATATGTTGACAATCAGTTATGTTATTTTAATAATTTCGTGATTTTATAGTCTGCTTTATAAACTGAAGATTTAATTATGATTTGTGTGACTCTATTTTTATTATTTTAATATTTCAAACTAAAAATGCTCAATCCTTTAAAGGAAGTGCAATTTTTTATAAAATTGTGAAATATTCGCATTCTAATAGCAAAATTTGCCTTATTTTGTTAATCAATTATATTATTTTATTAATGTCATATGATTTTGTCGCCGGATTTATAAACTAAAGATTTAATTTTGGTTTGCAGTGACTTTATTTTTATTCTGTTAATATTTCAAACTGAAAAAAAATTGAAATTTTCATAAAATTGTGAAATATTCTAATTACACAATTTGACTTATTTTTTGTCATTCCGTTAGGTTTTAAAAACTGAAGACTTAATTGCAATCTGCAATGACTCTATATTTATTCTTTTAACATTTCAAATTAAAAAATGCACAATTTTAAACCTGTCTGAACATTTTTAATATAGATATTTTATTGATGCGCAATTATAAAAAGAAATTAGAAAAAATATTGTTGAGAACCTGCACTAGATTTAAATGTTGATATAGTTATATAGGTAACTGTTAGAATGCACGAATGGGTGCAATGATGTCAATTCGACAATAAAAATTAATCAATTGCACAATTATAAAGAAATTGTAATCAACCCTCCACTTTCGGTTATCTACATCTCTTAATCGTAATGATAATAGCAATTATGAGTATTTAAATTAATTGTTATTTATCATACAATCGAATTAACACACAACAAAAAAAACGATGACTGAATGAGTAATAAAAGAATGGGTATTATTTAGTATTTAGATATTTAGAATATAATAAAAACATGTGTGTAATCCCACGCGATGCGACAAAATATCATCCCGAACATTTGAAATTGTTCAACTGTGCAATTCGTAATCACATCATAATAATATTTTACAATTTCCATCATTGTTATATTTTGTGTGCGTTTAAGTTTCGAACATAATCATTTTCTCACTCTTGGCTAAACAATAAATTAGCAAAGCGTTAACGCCGCCGCCAAACGGCGACAACAGCGGCAAACCGAGATTTAAGTTACATCAATCTATATATATACAATACGTGTGCATTTTAAAAGCTAAGCTCGCCAACAAATCGGACAATTAGCAAAACAGAGAAACGCGCAGGGAATTCTGGTTGATTTACACAACAACAACAACTAAATTACCCATCGTGCGAATCGCGCAGATTGACGGAAGTGGATGAAACCTTTCGACTAGCCGTATATGCCATATGCTATACGTACAAATCACGCAGAATATCAATTAATTTAACAGCCCCACGTTGAATTATGATCTAATACTCACCGATTATCTTTTACACCACCTCTATAATATTTAATTGCTTGCTACTTGTATTTTTCACCCCATTATAAAAACGAACTAATGCACCAATTGTATAATCTCATTCAATATAAATATAAATGCTTGTTCATTTTATTACTACTACATTACAAGCATCCCCTGTATGCTTTTCATCTTATTCATATATTATTATAACACATTTTTTAACAATTTCATTAATTTAAATTAAAAATTATTGTTATTGTTTGTACCATTGAATTGTGATACGTTTTATGCTATAATTCATGTAATTTGTTTTTGTTATTTTATTTATCAAATGGATTTATTGTAATAATTTTAACATTTTTTGCCAAGACCTTTTCAATAAGGAATTAATAAAAATGCGATATGAAACAGTGAAAAGCAAAATATGTTTTTGGAGGAAAGGCATAATCTAATAGTGACTCACAACCATTGTAACACCAAAAAATATCCGAAAAGAGCAATAAACGTTAATTTGTGTTAATTTATTATGTAGTGTGTTTAATTGTTATAGCAAATTAAATGAATAGACAAAATAATAGTCTGGCAATTTTACAATCTTTAAATAACTTATTATTAGATAAGCATTAAACCATAATGTTTGTTTTTGTTGGTGTGCCACAAAATAATAGATTACTAAAAACGTGCCATAGCAAAAAAATGAGATTCACTAAATTCTAGCTGCACAAAGCATTAGAAATAAATGAAGCTAAAAATGGTGTCCAGTTATCATTATCATCATCATCATGGGTACTATAAAACTTCTCATAGTTGGTTAAAGTGTACATATTTGTTATAAATATTGTTCCGTCCGTCAAAGATATTCTAGATTGTTGAAACACCTACTGAATATTTGAAAAATAGTAGAAAACTACGCCTTTATTACTAAATGTATATATTTTCAGGAAAGTAAGTAAATGAATTACTGTTCAGAGAAGAACTCTAAAAACTGCAGATAATCATGCATCAACATAGTAGCACTGTAAAAAATAAAATTAGCTTGATTTATTGTTATATAAAATTACTTTTAATCCAACAATTTTTATCGTAAATATATTTTTAAATAAAATATTTGAATTCGTATTGAGTTTAATAAATTCGTATCAATTGATACTTGATCGTAAATATATTTTTCGTAAAGTTGTGTCACTTTTAAAGTAAGTTATTTATTCACATTGTAGTGGCACGCCGTCGGCGCAAAGAAGGGCGTCCTCGTCGTCAACGCACAACATTCAGCAGTGAACAAACTCTGCGTTTGGAATTAGAGTACCAACGCTCAGAGTATATAAGCCGAGGACGGCGATGTGAGCTGGCCGAGACGCTGCATTTGAGTGAGACGCAAATTAAGATATGGTTCCAGAATCGGCGTGCGAAAGATAAGCGAATTGAGAAAGCGCACATTGATCATCATTACAGGTAACAAACATATTTCTAATTCAATTTTTTTCAATGGATTTATTAATTTGTGTGATGGTATAGAAAGCTATTAGGCCAGTTTCCAAGCGCGTTGTGCCCGATTTGTGTAGATGTACCCTGCTATCACACTTCAATCCTTCATCAAGCGACGATGACGCGTAGCCAAACCAGCGAAGAGAATTTCTCGTAGTCGAAGTACAAAAACAAAATTCTAGTCGCAATTAAATCATCAAAATCTATATTTATTATTGTATGTGTTTCGAATGAAAGATTATATTTATATATGCTTTTATATCGTGTCCAACAATCATTGAATTCTATGAAGCGTACACAGATGTGTTATACAAAAGAGGCAGATTAGCGTCCGCCAGGTGGAAAGTTCCCGCGATCATTTTAAATACTTGACCCCTCAATTCTTACAAAACAAATACACGCACATAAAAATCTACAAAACGATGATTACTTTCTGTATAGCTAAGATTAAGATTTTTGCTACTGAATTGTATTCAATGGAGAATGGATTTTTATTCGCCCACTTTCTTGTTGCAACACAAAACAAATACGCTTTAAGATTTTCCTCATACACAGGGTCATCCAACCAAACAATCTACAAACACAAAATTTAATTCCTAATTACAATTATACAGGATTTAACTGAGAAGTAATGTCAATGGTTTTATTGCAATTAGACTATTCTATAAGATTGACAGCAAATTGTATTAAATAATTTAAATGATGGACGTTGTTCTCACAAGCTCCCCATTGTAGTTTACATAAAGACGAAAAAAAGTTTAACGGAAAAGCTTTTCTGATAAGGGGATGCTAGACATTTTTTTTAGCGAACAAATGTTTTCCATTTTGAGGTTTCTCAAATCTATAAATACATAATCATAAATAAACCACCAAATCTCTTTGAAGAGTAGTATGTAGTATTAATTAACCAGTTCCATATTAAAAGATCCTCAAAACTGCAATGTTCTTACATTTTCATGAAGGGCCAAACATTCAAAATATAATAAACTCAATACTGAGTAAATATGCAAGCATTGTCTTATAAGAGTATATAGCTGTTTGAAGACGAAGTAATTTCGGGTGATTCTTGTATCTATACTCCAACTACACTTTAATTCTACGTTTCATGTTTCTTTTGCGATGATGTGACAAGAAGAAAACTATACTCACAAATAAAAACATGAAACGGGATATTATACGGCGTACTGTAGTGATCTAAAACTTTTCGGATTCCCAACTATCGCAGTTCCGCAAGTTGATTTATTCCATTGACAATTCACTTTCAAGCCACAGGTATAGAGTGCGCTACTTGGAAACAGCACCAAGCAGCACATTCACATTAGTAGCGTATCGTGCGTGTTTTGCACACATTTTGCACACATTTTGCACACCGTGCTTAGTGTAGTGGGCTATACACAATTTCCGCTGTCAAACTTATCAAATGTTTCATTGGTTTTCTGTTTAAAACTATCGAGCTATTGCGTTTGGGCATTGAGTATTAAATACATTTTTACTCAATGGTGGGCAACCAGCTGACTTTATACGACCCTCAAAAACCTATCCTATATGCATAAATGTCGTGCATTTACCCAGCAAATTTTTACACTTTTCGAGCAATTTTTGCAAGTTTTCTATTAGAATAAAAAAGGCAAAATTTACATAAAAATACAGAACTTTCACAAAAATGTAATCTAACATTTTTCCAACCAATTTTTAGATATTCCGAGTGATATTAGTTGTTTTTCCATAACATTGCCGCAGATTTGTGCATTGGTAGATTAAATTTTAGTCCGCGAGTAAATTTAAAACCTCATTTTGACCCAAGGTTGCCTACCCCTGGTCCAGACGGTCCAGACCAACCTAGGACACTGCCCTCAGTGCATTCTCGAAGAAGTAACAACTTCAAAATGTTAAAAATTGCTTGATAATAAAATGATTGACATTATTTTCCGATAAACCCTGTATTGTCTACATAAGTTTTGTATTTTTTGGAGAACACTCGGTGATATATAATCAAAGAAAAGAAAGAGAAAAAATTCAGCTTTATATCAAAAATATATTTTATTTAAAAACACAGCCTGTAATCACTCCTAATGTGTAAAAAATTAGTTTTAAAAGTAAAATTTTATACTTACATATAATCATTATTAGATTACTCACCATAATATAAAAATATTTTTTAATTTTTAAACGTACCATTATTGTGTGTGTGAGAGAGAGAATGAATCTGTGGGATGATTAATAATTAGATTAATAAATAATTTAACAACAAATTAATCAAAAAAATAATGATAAAAATAAATAGCTATAAAAATGAAAAATTAAAAACTAAATAAAATAATTTTTATTTAATAAATATTACGATGAACTTTGAGCAAAGGCACAACCCTATTTGTTATTAGAATTAAATTTCAGAAGTAATTTTATAGTCAAGAAATGATCATCGTATTATTTATCAATACTTAATGCATTGGAAAAAATTGTGATATTAAATATTGTATTATATTGTAAAATCGATAATAATTTTAACCAATGCTTTCTTTTTTTGTAATATTCATAAAGCTTATCACGTTAAAGCTCAACGTATAAACTTTATAAAATATTGTCATAGTTTAAATAATAAAAATAAAAAAATAATAACCACCTAACCCAGGTTTATTTCTTCCTATCTTATTAATTATTTTTTTTTACATGCTACAAACACTAACTAATCCTCTCCTATTGTTCATAATCAATATTTTGAAGCATGTTTTAAATTTGGTGTATTTTTTTTTCATTTTTTATGCTTTTTGCATGTCAAAAGAGAACAACCTGAGCTAAATGACGAAACGATTATTTGATACTTAAACTATACATACCTATTCTCTCATAATAATAAATTATAACCATTTTAACAACAAGATTCAACAACAACATCCTGCCCTGCCAAATTTCTATATTGCACCTATATTAATCAATTAATTAAGTTGCAAAAATGAAACTTCACTCTCATTAGAAAAGAACAAAAACTCGTAAACTAATTTATTCTCAAAAAAAATCTAGTCTTTACTCGATCTTTTAAAGACTATGCAATCGATAAAATAAAAATTGAAATTGAAATATACAAATTATTACTAACTAATTAATTAAACACTATTTCTATAATAATGAACTGTTTCTTTTTCATTTTAATTGACACATACATAAATATATTTATAGATATATTCATATATTATAAACCTAAAACTAACACATTATCAACTAAAAGAGATAAATAAACGCGCTTCTCTATAAAAACTCATCAATCATCATTTTCCTGTTTTGTTAAAATCATAATACAAAAGAGAAAAGAAAAAAAAACAACATCTACTACATCAAATATTAAACCTGGTTATTTTTTTCATATAAAACACGCGACGGATTGGAATTCATTTAAATAAATAATTTTTAATTATGCGATATATAATTAGCCTATTTTTATGAATTTTTAGCGTTGTACGACGCACTTACATGTATGCTCATTAAATTTTTCTAAAAACGTCGATTTCCAGGTCCCATATTGCCATTTTGATTACCATACCCCCCATAGCCGCCTTGATTATTATCTAAATAAAAAAGTATTTGTTAGCATCATTCTTCAAGCTAATATCCATTATTTAATGGATTCTAAAACCAAAAAATATCTAATATAATATTTATGTTTATCTTTTAAAATATAAAATAATTGTCAAGGTAAAAAAATTTAATACGGATTTAAAAAAATATACATGATGATAAAAAACGGGAATAAACGTTCATTGAAAAACAAAATTAATGAAGCATTCAATTTGACTATTAAATGGTCAAAGCCTTATGGTTTTTTCTCTTATTACTTCACTTATTGAATTTCTATTATTCTAAATAAGTTCTATTAAGTGTTATTACGTGGAATATGTAATGTATCTTGTAATTAGTGCCTTATCAGCTTCATTTCGATATTATCGCGATTTAAACAACATATATTTATAATCAACTAGGTATCTACTTACTGTAAGGCGCCGGCCGATTTTGGTTGAAATTACTCCGCATTGCACCGCCGCTATAATTCTGTTGATATCCCGATCCAAATCCGTCATTTGGTCCTCCCCAATTACTATTACCTCCATTGCCATAGTTCGGTCCTCCTTGATTGCCTCCCCAGTTATTTTGATTATCCCAAGGATTACCAGGACCATTATTCCAACCGCCACCTCCGTTATTGTAGCCTTGATGTCCCATGTTATTCCAGTCACCACCTGGTCCGCCACCTCCTCTGTTTCCACCCCAGTTGCCTCCGTTATTGAAATTTCTTGGCCCGCCTCGGGGTCCACGTCCACCACCGCCTCCTCCTCCCATATTACCGCCACCTTGAGCTTGAGCTCGCTCCATCTCCGCTTTACTCAACGCCTTTTTGACATCAATGTGTTTTCCATTAATGGTATGAAGACGTTGCACTAAAATTTTATTAATTAACTTAAAAATATTAAAATTTCAGTTAAATTTCTTACAGCATATTTTATCAACGGAATCATAGTCTTCAAATTCAATGAAACCAAATCCACGCTTTTTGCCTGTCTCCTTATCAGTGACAATCGTACATGACAAAATAGTTCCATACGCTTTGAACGTTTCACGTAAATGCTCCTCTTCCACATCGTCTTTCAATCCACCGACGAATAGCTTCTTAACCGTCGCACCAGCCTCCGGTCGACCGATATCCTGACGTGGAACGGCCCGTTTCGGTTCAACGACGCGTCCATCAACGCGATGTGGACGTGCATCTTGCGCCGCATCGACCATATGAGCCCTCGAATAGGTAATGAAACCAAAACCGCGAGATCGTTTCGTTTTGGGATCTTTCATTACTACCACATCAACAATGTCACCCCATTGCTCGAAATGCTTCTTTAGCGAGTCGTCAGTAGTGCGGTAGTCCAAGCCGCCGATGAAGAGCTTACGAAAATGTTCCGGCTCTGGCTTCGATTCAGAATCTTGGTTTATATTTTCATCCTACACATACGCGCGATAACACACAAACGATCGGTGATTAAGCAATACGTACCTTAATTTCCATTTTTGGCTGAATTTGCGTCGTCATTTAGAGTAAATGGATGGAATTTGCAGAAAGCCGCTTGTGAAGCAAACAAACAATTAACATCAACGCCTACTATCCGTCTATGTTCAAGAGATACGCAAATGTAATGAGCAAAATAGAGATAGCGATAGAATCAATAGCGTATATCCGCCAAGGCTGCCAATTAGTCAGCACTACCAACATTACACGAAAGTCATTTTACAAACATAAAAAATATTTAAAATTGGCAACCAATTTATTATGATAAATAATTCTAAACTAAAAATACGATGAAAATTTATGTCTAATGTAAAAAATATATTTGTTTAAACTAATTCTTATTTTCATCTCTGCTTAAATTTTCATCACGATTAAGTTGGTTGCTGTTGCGTTTGGAGAGATTTATGGGTCGTTTCGTTTCATTCGCAGCCACGTCCATAAATATGTCATGTGTAGTTTATTAAATTCATAGTTTTAGCGTGTGTTTTAGAGCAACAATGGCATTATTTAAATTAACTCGCTTTGTGATACCAAAAATTAAAATTAATCATCTGATTAGTACAACGAGCCGAATAGCAACTACAGCGCCTCAACTAAATAAAAAAGAGTAAGTTTTGCGTAACTTAGCGACGATTCGTTTAGTACAAAGTTTGTTTTTTAGGATAAAGGTAACGTTTGTCAAAGCAAACGGCGAACGTATCCAATCGAAGGGAAAGATTGGCGATTCGTTGTTGGACGTTGTTGTAAATAATAATCTAGATTTGGATGGTTTTGGTGCTTGTGAAGGTACACTAACTTGCTCAACATGTCATTTGATATTCAAGCAAGCTGATTTCGATAAACTACCGGACAAACCTACCGATGAGGAATTGGATATGTTGGATTTAGCTTATGATTTAACAGATACTTCGAGATTAGGCTGCCAAATTATTTTATCAGAACAGTTAGATGGATTAGAAGTTAATGTTCCAGCTACCGTAAACGATGTTAGAAATTCATAACGCAATAAAACAAAGTATTATTTAGTTCATTGTTATAAAATATTTATATTTTTTATATAAAAATAAAAGTATTGTTAAGGACTGATAACATTTAGCCTTTTTATCTATTCAAATTAGGTCATTCGAGTCAAATAATCACGTACGACATTTCTTAGCTCCATATATATTTTATATGCAATAAAGCCTTAAAAGATAATAATAGATAAAATCTTTGTGCACAATCGATGAGTCAAGAATAATTATATAAGTCGTTTAATTAAAACTTATCTAAAAAGGGAAATAATCACAGATTAAGAAATAATGAAAATCGTATGGAATGAAGTTAGCGATTAATGTCATTTTTAGTACGCTATGCGACTAACTTCATGTGAAAGTGCAAGTGAACTTTGCTAGATAGTGAAACAAATAAACAAACAATAATTATTTAGCATTTTTTTAACTTTAGTAAAAATGGATGCTTGTTGTGCGGTTGAAAGAGATGTCGATCGGGTTTTACAAAAATTTGAAGGCATCAACGAACATGCACTGCGTACGCTTCAACACCTAATCGAATATATAGAAAATTTGCGTAAGGAATTTGATAGTGGTAAATTGTACTAAATCATTATTTTTGGATGTCGCTAATTTAATTATAATTGCAGCACCGGAAAGCCATGAAGTGACTCAGGTTCAAAACGAACTGTTAAAGCAGGCGATGAACAAGGTTAAAGAGACTGTAACGCGTTTGGCATCGGATCATCGTGATCTACATGGCGCTGTGTCGAAAGTTGGCAAATCGATTGATCGCAATTTTGTCTCAGATTTTGCAGCGACCAGCCGGGAAGAGGTTTTCCACGGTGGCGATAGAATTGATCTTATCAATAAAGTTATTTGCCAACATTTCTACAGACAGGGAATGCGCGATGTTGCTGACGAATTAGCTAAAGTAATCACAAATTTACCTACATTATTCAAATTTAATTGAATTAATATTTTTAAGGAAGCTGGAATTGAAGCGGAATGCCAGGAGAAGGAACCGTTTATGGAATTAAATCATATTTTAGATTCGCTAAAGGATCGCGATCTGGACCCAGCGCTGGCATGGGTTGTAACACATCGTGACGTACTAGAAGCACAAAATTCATCGCTAGAATTTAAACTGCATCGATTGCGATTCATCGAATTATTAAAGAAAGGACTGTCGCATCAAACGGAGGCTATATCGTATGCACGTACGCACTTTAGGCAATTCGTACATAAACATGAAAAAGGTATTGAATGCAAAATAGTCGCCCGAGTATTTGACTAACCAAATCGCTATTTTTAGATATTCAAATGTTGATGGGAATGCTGTTATTCGTACCAAATGGCATTAATTCATCACCGTACAGTAATTTATTAGACAATGAAATGTGGATTGATATTTATGAAGTGTTTACGCGCGACGCTTGCATGATGCTTGGTGTTAGTGAAAATAGTCCTCTAACAACGTGTGTTAATGCGGGTTGTACGGCGATACCAGCGCTTTTAAATATTAAGCAAGTCATGATGCAACGACAGGTGTCTGGCATTTGGAATGGACGAGATGAATTGCCAGTAAGCGTTTTATTTATTCAACCAATGCAAACGTATTTTTTTCACTAACCATGAATGTTCTTTGCGTCATATAATACTGCAAAATCGAGCTAATTTTGAATTATTGGAATCCTTACAATTAGTAGCATTGCATTTTAGTCAACTTATTTATCATTATATATTTAGTGCCCATTTGAATTATCCAGGTCAAGTGATTTCCAAAAAGTTCACATTGAGCACTTTGTAATCAATTCTAAGACATTCCAATCGAAGATGCAAATTCTCTTATTATATTTCTCTAAATTTTTTTGGGCTGATTGCCTTTAACGTAAAGTAATGTATTTTTTATCACCTGTAATTGTTGTCAATTGTTGTGATAAAATTTATTCAAAAAGTAGGATTGGTGAATATGTTTCTTTTATTTTAAAGTTTTGAATTTAATTTATTTTACAATGATGCACGAAGTAATTATGTTTCTTCAAGTGATATGAAATGCCTTTCATATTTATCACTTGTTGTGTTCATAATTTTATTGTTTTGTTGTTATACGTCTCCCTAGAAAATTATCACTTAAATTTGGATTGTTTTGCCTTAAAGAATTTAATCAATCTCTAAACACAGAATAATGCACCGATATGCTTGTAATGATGTGTGCGTTCTTGTAATGAATGCCACTAATTAAAAATACTCTCGATTCATACGGTAGACTTTCCCTCTCTGACTACAACACTTCTCCGCGTAGTGAAAAAACCGGAAAGAACTTTCTTGGTTACCTAATATTTAATTAAACATTACTGAGAATTGTTTTGTTTTAGATTGAAATTGACTTAGGAAGCGAGTCGAGGTACCATTCAATGTTTGCTTGTCCAATTCTAAGGCAACAATCGACGGAGAATAATCCACCGATGCGCTTAACATGCGGTCATGTGATATCTAGGGATGCTTTAAATAAATTGTGTAATGGAAATAAGTAAGTTGATGTTTGAAGTCTTAAACGATCGTAATATTTCTAATATGGCTAATTTTTAGGATGAAATGTCCGTATTGTCCGGTGGAGCAAAGTCCATCAGATGCTAGGCTAATATTTTTTTAATAATAAACTCACACTTAAAAGATAATTTATTTATTTACAATATGAGTAATTTAGATGTCTGAATAATAATGCAATTATTGAATTGAGTGTTGTAGCGCGATTAATATAAAACTCAAAAAGGACATTGAAATACACTAAAATGTAGAATATAAAATTATAGCAACTATAATTAATTAATAATATGACATATATTTTTAGATAGTGGTTCTTCCCATTTTATGCTCTTTATGTTTTTCTTTTTTTTTGCAATAAAATTTTTGGAGGAAAAAACCGATTGACATTTGATTTTCCTTGATATTGCAAAAACATTTCATCACAATATTTATAATAAAAGTGCATACTGTAAATATGACATCAGAAATAATATTTATCAAAGTAATGCACGTTTTTTTATTAGATATGGAAACCGCAGGTCACATAAAAATAAAAAAACAAGTTAGCTAATTCCGCAAATCGATCGTTTAATGATTATAGACTTAGTATTTTTAAAAATTAACACACAATGGAAAAACGTTAGCAGCGACGAACAATTACACATACATGGTAGATTTAAACGAAATGTTAACTGTGTCTAACTCATTGTGGGTTTTTAAATAAGCAAATTAACACATATTTATACTTTTGGAACAAGATGGGTGTTGCATATTAAATATTTACCGAGTTATGTTTTAAAACGACACCAATTTAACCAGCTGCCATAAAATCCGTATTGCTTTTGCGATAATGAAACGGATTCGTAATGCTTTCGTGAAAAGTAAAAATCCAGTGCAAAACAATAATGTGCAAATTCCGATCATCATCATCGATTCGCCATTAAATTCGACATCGTCGATTAATGATGATGACGGTGATGAACCAAGTTTGAATTGCAGTGATGTGAACGATGATCTATTGGAATTGGAAAGTAATCAAGTGAATAATGCGCGAAGATTGTCGTTACGGCGTAATAGCGTTTCATTACCGAATATCGACGACCTGGAAGCGTTCAAGATAGAAGGAATATACGAAAATGCTTTACAAAAGGTATGACAAAGGTGGAATTACCTATCTTTCAATTGTTCGTGCAACGATTCTGCGAACATTTTAGTAAATTCGTAGAACGCCGAGCAAAATATGAGTTGATGTGTAGATTCTCTAGGACGTAAAATGAGATGAATATGCACATCTTCTTTTTGATTGATGTATAAAAATATATCCAACAAATATTTTGTCGTTTGAATATATTTTCTGCAAATTTATTGCATTACGTAAGTATTTATTTATATGCATAATTATGCGTTCATAAAAATATTAATTGATTTGGCAGTGTTTGAAATGAAATCTATCTAAATTAAAATCAATTTTCCAATATTGTGCTAATTATTTATGTTAATGTTTGAAAGCGATTGTGAGCTACGTAATATGTATTTGAACAATATGATAATTGATCATTATCCAATCGTTTTGGATAGATGTTAACGCAACAAACACTTTTCTCATTATCATTGCTGAACTAAAAAAATAGCCCAACGAACATAATGTATACATCACCGTCAGTTAGTCGAAAATTTCCATCTGAAAAATTTTACATTGCTGATGATAGTGACACACAATCGCAGGTAATCGCAATGAATTACGCTCTCGGCAAATCTAGTTTTTAGTTTAATTTTATGCAAGTGATGTTTGTAGGCATCGGAAAATGGGATACGGAGCGACTTCTACAATAGCGAAAATGAGTTTTCGGATGTTGATGATTATAATGCAACGACAGGAAGTAATAATTTAGAAGATATTGAAAAAACGTAAGTGTTAAATTTAGCTACAACTAACAAATACATTACTGTAAATATAGCTGGTTGAATATATTCGTATTTGGTAAAACTTTTGTAATTTAAGTAGATGAACAATAGACAAAACTACATTCAGCAACATGCTAATTAAGAGTAATACAACACCAAGTATTGTTTACTTACTTAATTACTGTAATAATTATGATTGAATCTTGCAACTAATATGTTTAAATAATTTAGTAAAACACCCAAATTTTTTACACGCTTCCTTCTTAGGATTAGGTATTCTTATACCGTGTAAAAATATTTGCAACATATTAGGAATATTGTTGAATATTTTTAGCAAATAAGCATTTTTGTCGATTTTTTAATTAAAAATTCATTGGTAGTTTTTTACTTCATAAATCTTTCATCTGTCTCGCCAAAATAACGTGCCGTAAATACCGTTATTCATTAAAAATATTTAATACTGTCCAAAAAGTTAGGGCATATAAAAAAACTGATTCGAATATTAGGAATATTTTTAATATTCAAAAATCATTCAAGGTGATAAGATTTATATTTTAAAAGAAATTAATTTAAATAATGAAAAATTAAATTTGTATGACCTATGTACAAAGCAAAAAAACATTTATTGTTCTTATACAAAAATTAAATTAGTATTGCAGTTGAACTTTAGTCTATTAGAAGAATATATAAAAATATTATAATTTTTGTATTACTGACTGAACCAAAATTACATTCATTTTCTTTATTTTCCACATTTTGTTTCCTGCACTTACAAAGTCAGTTTTTTTCTCTCATAAACTATGCGTTGAAATAGTGTTTATTCATGCATTAGAACGATTTACAGGCTTTGCGATAAAAATTGAACGCACCCTAAGAAAATTGAAGAATTTGATCGAATACATACGTTTAAGTCTTCAAATGTTGCTTTTTTGCTATTGAAACTATTATTAATTGCTTTTTTTTTAAATCTCTATTTGTTTTTATAGTTATTGACAAGGAGCGGTGCAAATCTGAACATTACGTGGAAATTTTTAAAAAATTGTAGTATATTTTTCCCAAACCGTGTAATTTCAAATTCGTGTAGAAAAAGAATTAGTTGTACATATTTTAAAATACGCGGCCAAGAGCTATAACCTTTGTTTTTATAGTTTTTGGGTGTGTTCAACGTCGTACAATGCCTTTAAGACTATAAAAGCAATATAATGTGACAAGGCCGATTTTAATTATCAAATTTTTAACACTAGACATCGTGCCCCAAAAAAGATTTTTAATTAACCGTTGCTAAAGTAAAAATTAAACAGTTTGCTTAAAGTGACGTACAACAACTCTATTATTATTTATTCTCAATATTTATATAACATAAATAATTGAGCAAACATTAACCAATTTTTTTTCAAGTTTGCATGTTGCATTACACTACAAATAAAGCAATAAAACCTGTATACACGATAATGTTTTTTTGTGTGTTCCGACTCAAATTTGCCGCACATACACAAATATTATTATTATTGTAGTAAGCGCGCTCGGTTAATTACTATTATTGTTTACCAAACAGCAGTAAAGTTTCCAATTGAAATCCGTTTTTTCTGCTTGAATGGTATAATAAAGCGCGTTCCATTTTCTATCTATCTAGTAGCAGAATAGATATCGATGCAGACTCCTTTACTAATCAATTACTGAGTGAATCAAAATACGTTTTGTTATCTATGATTATTTTTACAATTGCTGTGATAACAACCAACATTACGTGATATTCCCATGTACTTATATTAATTTTGTGTAAAATGAGTGAGGATACGAGTAAGGATAGTAAGGATGAGGATAAAATTGAGGTGGACGATGATTGCAATAAGG
This sequence comes from Adinopsis sp. GC000173, assembly GCA_030264715.1. NCBI lineage: Eukaryota > Metazoa > Arthropoda > Insecta > Coleoptera > Staphylinidae > Adinopsis > Adinopsis sp. GC000173. The sequence continues at coordinate 8,193 of JARJDW010018605.1, read as the reverse complement.
ACGACGAAGCAATTTTAAGGTGAGGCGATGTTCATATCAAAATTGTTATTGTTTTAAAATTTAAAATATTGTTTACCAATAGAAAATCGATTAATTACATTCTTAAAAAAAGCATTCAATACAATAATTATCATTTATATTACAAACAAGTTACGTCTGTAATATTTTATTCTAGTATTTTCCATTCTGTAATTTTTTTCTTTGAAATATTTTTATTATTGTGAATACATGGAATTAGTTTCGGTTTTAATACGATTAAGTGGCAAATTATATTTGATTACTTCCTTTTTTTACTTTTCATTATGTTTCATTGTAAAATAAAGTCTTTGTTTTATGTATAAATTTGATTTTAAAATATAATTGAATTATAATCATAAAACACATTGTACTATACAATTTATGAATGCTAATTATTCTTAGAAACAATTATAACCACATAATAAACATAAAATTAATACAAAAAAACATGCTCTACCGAAAAAAACCCACTCGACTTGACCTAGAATTCCAAATCAAATGATACGTAAACATTGCTAAAAATGTTGCTGTACATCTTACTCTAATTGTTTTTAATTCAGGCGGCAAATTTGACCGGAAACATGGACCATTATGAAATTTATACAAACAATGCTCATTATCAGCAGCAAGATGATGAATCAATCTATCCCCTCTATGCGTTATATGAATGAAAAAATTTAAGTTAAGAAAATTATCAGCGCAACGACCTCTTATAACAATATTATCGCTGAAGGAATCAAACATTTGTAGTTGCAGTTTAATGCCGATCGTCAGCTAGCTTGAATTATTTTCGAAACCTACATATATTTTATCGCTGTTTTTTCTCTGCGTTTAAAGAGTGCCGTTGAGGAATGCACGTAGAAAGTCGATAACAATCACACCAAGGATGTTGAAGCCACCACCTTTGTCGTCGTCGTCACCTAGAAGTGGAGAGGAAGAATCTATCAATAATTCACCGGCCAATTCAATCACATCGATAAATTCTCTTGCCAGCCTGCTCAGAGAAAAAATGCAGGTATTATTGATTTAATTTATATTATATATTAATTACTTAACAAATAAATTATGCGTAGAGTGTTCCCGCTACAATTAAGAAGAAAAAGCCGAAAGATTATAAAATGCGCGCCTTTGTTAGCTTTCTATTTCTTACGATCGTTTTCTTGGTTGGCGTTGCCTACATTCTCTACCACCAAAAAGTTTTACATCGCGCGTATTTCGAGCGAATCAAGTTCAGCAAGACAAAGCGTTTAATGAAAATTTACAACAGGTTTGCTAATAACAATAAAATTGTAACTTCAATTCAAATCAAATCGAAATTCTAGCGACGGTCTTGATTTAATTAACGCAAGATTGGGGACAACGCTGGGTTCTGATAACGTATACCAGTGCCTGCCGCAAGACGAGCGCAACGATAATAGCATTTGCTTGGAATGGATGCATCGTGCGCGCCTCTATCTAAACTTCTACGATCTGAACGACGACGTGCGATGTTACAATTTACAGTGGATGTCGCTCTCTAAGGATATTGAGCCGACCGATTGCATTGATTTAACAAGGAGTGGGCATTGGTACGGAGGCGGACAGAGTGCGGAAACGGCATGGCCGTTGGAGAAATCGCTGCACGATTTCGCGCCGTTTGTCACCGGTCGAATTGATCGTCATCGCTGGGGCAACGTATTGAAGCGGTACTTTTTTAATTCGCGCGGCGCGGGAATTATCGTCGATAAACGTACGCCGCTGTACGTGTCTATCAATAAAAACAGTGACGGACAGGGTAGGGAGCTATGCTTGAAGGCCCGCTTTGATGACTTTGCCTACGTCAATCATCTAACGCCGCATCCCGAATTGAATTACAGTATTTGTACGAGCACGAATATGACACGCTTGTATTCAACATTGACGGAAAAATCGTTATGGGACGGCTTAAAAAACGAAGAGAATAATATAATAAATTCATTGTTAAGCGAACCATTATGGCAAATTACGTCAATGTCCAAAGAAGAATTTAATGAAGGTAGCTAGATTTAATTCATAACCAGATTCGAACTTAAATTGATAAACGTTTTAGGTACTGTATCGAATTACACCGAGAATGTAATCCAATTGGGATTTTTGAAGCAGGGTCATGTTTTAATAAACGAGTTTTGGCAAAAGCACGTTGGCGACTTTACCGTCGATAAAGAGCGCTTTCCAACGTTGGAGGAGACGATGAACATAATGCATCGCCGCGGTTTTCGCATCGTCTTCTCGATACAACCCTTTATCTCCACCGAGAGCGCAAATTTTGCAGAAACCGTCCGTAAACGGCTGCTCGTTTCCGGACGATTTAGTGATCGTCGCATTCCGACGCTGACGCGCTACAAATCGCTGGAAAGCGCTGGCGTTTTAGATATCACAAACAATCGAACAATCCCATGGCTGTTAGATAAACTAAAAGACGTCCTATCAAAGTATCAGTTTGATGCTTACTATCTTGATCTCGGCGTTGCGTATAACATGCCGCATTATTACCAATGCGAACGGACGTTGCGTAATCCCGATCAGTACAAGAGTATTTTCATCAATCAGCTGCAGAACAGCGTCAACTTGTTTGGTGTGAGCAGTGCCGTAGAACGTCCACGGCCGCCGATTTTTGTTAGTCTACCAATGTTCGAATCGTCATGGAGCGGATTGCGACGTGTTATTCCAACGATTCTGACATACGGAGTTATTGGGTATCCGTTTCTGATACCAGGCGCAGTTGGTGGTGACTACGAATTAAATGCAGCGCGCAATTACACATCGGATACGTACATGATTCTTCCCGATAAGGAATTGTACATAAGGTGGTTGCAATTGGCCACATTTCTACCTGTGATACGTTTTACCCATCTGCCAAGCACTTACGGCGATGATAATTTATTGGAAATGGCTAAGGTGTTAACTCTCCTGCGACATCAAACTGTAAGTGTTAATTACATTAGGGCGAATTGAATATAAACTGGGAGGCGATATAATTAAAAGTATATGAGCGTAATAAAACAAGTGGACGCGTTAAACCATTTGAGATTTGAGATTTTATGGTCAGTGCCAGTAATTAATCCTTAATTTTGCTTGTGTTTATGCAGCAAGGATGTTTAATGCAATAAACCCAATAAACCTTATTAGGGTCAACAAGTTACAATGGGGCGAGCAGGTTCTATTTTATAAAATATGATTTTCTGTATTATTAAGCTTGAATATAAATTCATGCTATTCCGCCAGGCTAATTTTCTGTCAAAACTTCAAACGCAATTCCTTGCTCAACGTTCTTTTTATGGCTTCTTATATTTTTGCTGTACTTGGCAAATTGACACTTGCTTTCATGCATCGCTTCATTGCCACTTGTATATTTTGCGCAATAGATTGCAGCAATTTTACTATACAACATCATACTGCCAAAAACAGGAAACACACAGCTTTGAGAATATCATAAAACCACATTAACCACTCTATATGGCTTCTAATTTATATTCGATTTAGTTGAATTGACTTTTTATGATTATGAACTGTATTTATTTATTAGGTAACTCCATTATTGAAAAAATACGCCGGCGAAGCATTGGATCTCGGATTACCATTAATTCGGCCGCTGTGGATGTTGGAGCCGAACGATCAAATATGCTATACGATACCGGATGAATTTAGCATCGGTGAGGATTTAATTGTCGCCCCGATATTGTATTCGGGGGCGCGTCAGCGTGAAGTCTACTTACCAGCTGGCGTTTGGAAGGATGCGATTGATGGCAGTCTACGGAAAGGTAGTAAATCAAATTAGATTTATGATGTTAATAAATAGTGATGATTAATTTTAAAGGCAATCGATGGTTACATGAATATGATGTTGGTGAGCATCAGATCGCCTACTTCGAACGCATGCCCGACAATACGCGTTTTTAGTGAATGTGTGAGTATTATTATTATTATTTATATACGTACGAGTATAATTGTATATATTTAGATTGTTTAGATTTAAATTTTTTGAATTTAGAATGAAACAATGAAATGAAAATATGTTTAATTATTATATTTGTTTTTTTAATCTCATACATATCCCATACATTAAATTGCAATTGAATATTATAATAACATTTTCTTGTTTAAGCTAAAGGATTCGATTTCTCTCAAATAGTAGTTTTAGGTAATTTCATATTAATTCTTTTTTTAGTTTTGACTAGAAGCTATAATTCAATTTAATTAATTTCAAGTGAAACTTGCACATTTTTAAAGTTTGTTTGTCATTTAACACAAATATAAAGTGTGGCATTTTTTTGAAGAAATGATGAAATGTCAATGTGAATTGAGCAAAAATTGTGCGCATAAAATTAACGAAATAATAATTATGAACATTTTGATGCTTCATTTTACATTGAAATTTCATCAACCAAACCAGCATTCATCGTTCATTATTTTTCATTTTATGTCCATCTGCAATCAAACCAAAATTGAATTGATTTTGACTGCCTACTGGAGAAGCTCATCCAATGCGCATCTCAATTTTTGATAAATCACCAATCAAAGGCATTCTTTAGTTTAGCACCAAACTTACATATATAGTTAACAATAAATTTATTTATTGTATACTAGTTTTCATTACAAGCTCAAAAGTTATAAGATAATATTTAAAGATTTCTTTAATTTTTGCCTGAATTCACATTTACAAACAACTTAAAACATATATGTATTTTTCATTAATTTAACAACGATGGTGATATTTTATTGACTGATTTATAATAATTCAAACTTTTAAAATAAGGTAGCTCTAGGAATCATGTTTGTTCTTTTATTTATGGGTTAGTAATTTCCAGTCATACATTTAATTTTATAAGCTAAAATCGTTTAAATAGGCCTTAAAAATAATAAATAAATAAACGTGCACAACTTTTCTTTGTTGAAAATAGAAATAATTTTTTTTGGGAGGGCGCGCGCGTGTCTTTAACAATTTCTATAATTAAATAATATTCATTTTCTATTAATTAGTATAAAACGCTTTTTGTATCATTATAATATCATTTTTTTGGTTTGTTTTACCAATAATTAAAAACAAGCTCTAATTTTTATAAATATTACAATAATAATAAAAAACAAAAAACTATGAGGGTATCACATCTGATTACAATATATATTTTTTTGTAATTATATATATCTTTTTTATATAATTAATTAATTTAACACATTGAAAGCAATAGAAACAATTATATAGAAAAAGCATCAACCTCTTTTGGTATTCAACGAATCAACGTTCACGATTAATATATTAACAATTAATTAAAATTTTATAACAGGAAAACAGTGTTTGATTCAATTAATTGGAATCATGAACATTGAGTGAAAAACTAATTGAAATTCAGCTTCGTTTTTATTATATTGTACTCGTTTCCAACGAAATTAATAAAGTGTTTGTTGATTTTAAACCTGTTTAATCTTTAGGATTGTCCTTTTTAGGTATTTTATGTATTAAGTACTAAGTAACGTTGATTATAAATCTATATAGTTGTTTCTTGCACCTATTTAGTTCTGTTTTGTTATAATTAATAGGAAAGAGAAGAGCTATTGATGTTAATTAGCCGACAAATTCATTATCATTATATATTTTTTTCTTCTTGTAAAATTCAATATAATAAAAAGTGCCTAATTTTTCTCTCACATTTCTGATTTAGATTCATCTCTAAACATTATATTATATCTAAAATTAACAACATAAATTTTTTTGGGTTTTGGTGGAACATTTTATTTTTTTGGTATTTTTTAGTATTGTTAATTATAATCCTAATTTAAAACCAGTCTAAGAATTGGATTTTCTCTTTAAATTTTCTTAATAACTAGCTAGAGTTTAATTGTTACTATCAATCAATTTTATCAATCGCAATGGAAAAGAACGTTTTATTTTACTTTGGGTGGTTTATTTTATCGGTTATTTGTTTTGTGTGATTATTGTGGAGGTAATATGCTAGGAAGATTTATTATTATTAGTTATTATTTATATTAATTAATAATATTGGCATTTTTCTTCTTTTTTGTCAAACTATCAATTATGAAAGATGGACGTTTAATTTTTTACTCAAGTAGTTTTGTGTGTTTTGCGTGTGGAAATGTTTTGGATACATACATATTGTTTTCTCATTGGATTTGCAGCTGTAAATTGTTAATTCATTTTATTCAACTTCGTTGTTATTTAGTAATCCTGTTTGATGTTTGAATAAAATGTTTTATATTTTGTTTACTTGTTTATTTTTGTGTTGTGATGATGAAATGATTCGTTTTGTTTTGCTGTTGCTGTAGTTGTTGCTTTAAAACTCTAGACGATACGCCGAGCACGAAGTTTCGTGATCTTGCAGATTAATCGTACAACGACTGGCGGATGGTGATAGATCAATCTTGTATTTAGTTAATAATTCTTCATTTTCGGCCACCCAATAGCCGAGGACATCGGTGTCGTAAGTGGGAATTATTGTGACTTCTAAAAGAGAATTGAACATCATTTCCATACGAAAGGAGAGATATTGTAATATTTTCAATATAAATGTGTTTGTTTTTTGCAACATTTACCTAGATCTTTGTCCTCCCATGTTTGTTTGGCTTCGAGCAGCGCATTATACACCTCCTTGCTGGGCTCAATCCCCGAAAAAACGTAATATCGTGCTCGCACTCGCTTAAAGAAATCCACATACGTATAATAAGAGTTTCCGTGATGCGGAACATACGTTAGATCAACATAAACGTGATTGCTTCGCTTCTTTTTCGACGGCGACTCGGAACGCTTTCGATCATCGTTCAATTTATTCTTTACCGTAACGTTTGTTGGCAATCGGCGTTCCTTCTTAGGCGTTCCTTTGTTATCGTTCATCGCTGATGGCGGTGCTGGACTCGGCAATCCTAGCGGCTTGCCCCACGATTGCAGTGGATCGGGCTTTGATTCTTCAGGTAGTTCGGAGCCAATGAAACTTGATGTCATCAAATCGTCGCGTGGCTTATTGCTGCTTGTTGTTGTTGTTGCGTGCTCGTCGTCGCCTTCATCACTCGGAAGCGCACCGTAGAACGATGTATTCATCGGATCCATTTTCGGCTTGTAATCGATTTGTGATGTAGCACTCAACGGAGAGCTGGGATCGTCTTCGCTTTCCGCATCACCACCACCAACACTCAATCGCGTTGTTGTTTGTTGTTTGCTAGCTGATGAATCTTTAACAATAGGACTAACAGGCACTGTGGGTGGCGTAGAACTACCTGGGATATGCTTTTCATGTGTCAGTATCTCCTGCATCTCCTTCATCTTCTCCACATCGGCAATGTCGGGCGTCGATTTGCCGCTCAAATTGCTCTCATCCAATTTCTTCGTTACAGTCAGCTCCTTCGATGATCCGGCGGTAATAGTTTCTCGTTCAGCGTTCAGGAAATCCTCGACCGTATCTTTAATTGCCGTTTTTGTTGTTGCAACTAGATCTTCTTTTATATCTGGCGTCGACTTGCCCGATAATATCGACGATGTCTTTGTGTTTTCTGATGTGATTGAAAATTTACGCGAGTCTACATCCTCGATATTTGATAGCATCGACGATTTACGCGAATCTTTAATGTCTGGCGATGATTTACCGGATTTCTCAGAGAGATCATGCACGACATCACCATTCATTGTTGTTTTCTCATGCGTGAACGACGATGTAATCGTTTCCTCCATCAGCTCTTTATAAACGTGCGCCGATTTTAATTTCGTTAAATCATCAACCAGTTCGGCCTTATCTAACGGCAGTGTTTTACTTAATTTACTATTCAACGTATCGACTAAATCGTCATCGCTTGGTCCGGATGATGTTTTACCTGCTGCTGATAATTTTGTAGGCTCTATCCGCTCCTTTACATCTTCGACTTCTTTCTTGATTGAGGCTAGTTTATCATCTGCGGTTTCTTTCAAATCCGGCGTTACTTTGCCTGATTTTATCTCCGATCCGACGATATTTTTCACATCTGGTGTTTGTTTACCTGATTTTATATCTGGCGTGGCAGCACCGGACTTTAGAACATCTGGAGTTGCCTTATCAGCACTTAACTGTGGCGATTCTTTGCCGGACTTTATATCGGGAGTAGTAGCACCGGATTTTGCAATGTCTGGTGTTGTTTTGCCGGATTTTATAACTTCGGTGTTCAATTCAGGTGTTG
>JARJDW010018599.1:0-49693 GCA_030264715.1 Adinopsis sp. GC000173 | reverse complement strand
TTTTTGTTTAAACTTTGACATTATATGAAAGTTTTATTTTGTTTACTTGATACCGTACAATTATAGAATTATTGTAAATTCTTTTACGCGCTCTCGAGAGTTTGGTCCTATGGTCAAATGGTTAAACTAAAAGACTTTGAATCCACTTGGTGTAATAAGCTGATTTTTGCAGGATTTTTATGTATCTATTCATTTGCCATCTTGATTTTGCAATTTTTGCAAGGATTTATTGTAGATTCTCTCACACCCTCTCAGCGCTTTAGTTCCATTGCGTAATTGTTAGCACTCTGGAGATTGAATTCAGTGACCCGATTGTTATAACTTGTAGATTCTTTGCAGATTCTTTCACACTCTCTCTTAATCTTAAATAATTTCTATACGTAGATTTTTATAGCTTCTAGATTTTGATTATTAGCGTGAATTTATTATGGCTTCCATTTTACATCTTCGGGCGTTTTGGTCCCATGGTGTAATGGTTAGCACTCTGGACTTTGAATCCAGCGATCCGAGTTCAAATCTCGGTGGGACCTGCTTTTACGATTTTTTTATCATTTTTTCACTGCATTGTATTAAAACATCATAATTTCATTGTTAATTTCACATTCATGACGCAATTTTAAGGCCATTAATATTTATTTACGCGCTATAATTTAAATAAATAATTTCTTTTTATATAATAACATAACGTACATATTTACATGTTGCAATTACATGTATTTAATTAAACACTTATTTAGTTGATAAACAATTTATAGCAGCTGATAAATAAATGAATTGACAAAGGTTGAAACATGTTTCATTGTTTTTGTGTGCAGCGTTTAGTAGTTCAATTTTGTTGCCAATCGCAGGAAAATTCATTGCATTGCAGTTCACTACTTCTTCAATCGCTGCAACTTCACGCGAATCAACAATAACATAAGATGGCGACCAAAAAGTAATTTTAGTTAGAAATTTTGCGAAATATTAGAGCATGAAATGCAACAAGATGATAACGTTCACACATAAGATGCACAAGTAAGCGCACCATCGCATCATGAGTAAGTTTGCCGACTATTTCGTCATTTGCGGACTGGATTTGAGCTCCGGATTGGAACCAGATCGCTTATCAGGTGAATAGAATGCGATAAATAACATATGTTTTGCTAATTGACGTACGTATTTTAGGTGATAATCTGCATTGCTCCCCTTTGGAACGGCCGTATAAGACGAAGGTGCTCGCTCACTATCCGGAGAATGTCGCCAACAATCCTTTTGATGCATCCGCAGTTTCCATGGTAAAGAAAACGATCTCGTTGAATACTTATTGTTAGATAAATTATCAAATATGCTGGTTGTTAAATTAATAGGCTATTGTAGTAGGCAATTTATTCTATTCACTAAGCTTGCTTTGTTTTTTAGCTCTGCCTACCAAACGGTCTCCGCTTTCGCACACAAAAACATTCAATTACACAATCGCCTACCTTTCACTCCTTTGTGATAACGCGCGAGGATGGCAAGCGCACGTATGGATTCAGTCTTACCTTCTTCGAGGAGATTAAGAATCGCGATATATGCACGGCGATGCAAACACTCCAAGCTATGTACCTCACCGAACTGTCGAGCAACGAGACGAAGAAGCAGGATCATCTCAATCATCCCATCAGTCGATCATTGCCGCGCCATTTTAAGATCACCAATTCGGGCGCGACCTGCTTCTATGACATCGGCAAGGATAAGCTGTTTGTGTGCAAGAGCATCGCGTTGATATGCAAAATTCCCCACTGCCATGCGGCGAAAATCTTTCTCGAGAATTTGTACAAGTGTCGGCGATCTGGCGCGGATGCGTTGAGTCTGGAAAGCTATGTGTTTAATTTGTTGTATGAAATCGAGCAGCCGGAACCAGGGAAGAGTTTGTTGATTCAGCTACCGCCAAGCGATCCGCTTCTACCTCTCGTGAGCGTTGTAATTCAATGTCCGGCTGCTCCCGTCGAGCTACCGCATTTAGATTTTCCAATGCGCGCGATATTTACCTGGCTAGGAGTTGATGTAGTGTTGCAACTCTTCAGCTGCTTGCTACTCGAAAATCAAGTGCTATTGAGGAGTAACGGTGAGGACGATAAAACGCATTAATTTATATATATAAATAATCAATTCATTATATTTAGATGGTCAGCGATTGATGGTTGTGGCGGAAGGCATGACAGCGTTACTGTTTCCATTTGTATGGCCGCACGTTTACGTGCCAATATTACCCGCCAGCTTACATCACTTCCTCGACGCACCCGTGCCGTTCGTGATGGGCCTGCACGCCTGTGGCGATAATATTAAAGTAGCGAGCGAGGCCAGTTTGTGCTACGTCGATATAGATAAATGCAAAGTGCAGCTACCGGAGGAAACAGTCGCTTTTCCACATTTGGAAGCGTTTACCGCTGAAATTTACGCCGCATTAGAAAAATACGGTGTGCAAGTGCCGAACGCAGAGAATTGTCGAGTTAGTCAAGTAAGATTTTACATTTGTTGATAATTTTCACCTAACTTCGGTCAGATCTTGGCAACTGGGCAAAAATTCAATTTTGGGTTATTTTTAGTTTGTTTTTGCAATAAAAAACATTGATCGCCAATTACTTTGCTAAAAGCATGTCAAATATAAATGTAAAATGCGATAAAATATCATTTAAATGTGCTACAAAATGACAGTATGTAAGATCAGATTGAGATTAAGCACAAATCAGTATATGCAACCCAATATACATTCTAACATATTTATTATTTTTAAGGACATTATGTCGCGTTCGTGCACCCTACCGTCTTCCCGCCCGCAAAACCGCCTCAAACTCACCATTCACGACACGCCACGACCGCCTTCACCGCCGTACTCGGCCCGCTCCGAGATGCTGGCGCGCATCGCCGATCTCGTTCGCAAAACGGGCGTCACGCTCACAAATGACGCGCAACCGTCCGACTCGTACTTGGACGATCTGCGCTTCAACAATGCGGTGCGCGAGATCTTCCTCAACCGCTTCGTGCACATCTTTCACAGCTACGAGAACTTCATCATCGTGCCGAGCGTCGAGAATCATCAGGACAAGGAGAATTGGTTTGTAAATCGCGATTCGATGCAGAATTTCGATAAGGCGGCGTTTTTGTCCGACCAGCCGGCGCAACATCGGCTGTTTCTATGTCGCTTTTTGGAATCGCAAATGTTTGCGACGCTCATTGACAATAAGATCCTTTCTGGATGGTCGAAGCCGGATGAAGTCGATCAGCATCTAAAGATTTTCGATTATCGAATAAAATTGTTAAAGGAACGCTTTTTAGGTTAGTAAAAATTTAATCATTGCACTAACATCAATATTTTAACTTTATGTTTATATTTTAGGTGAAAATTTGCTGCGAATCTCATCGTACGAACCCTGTATAAACTCCTACGATACGCAAAAGCTGCTAGATCGACGATTGAATAATCCCGATTTTGAAAGTCCGCCGATTAGAGAGATTTTACCGGTGAGGAGAGCACAAATCTCTCGTAATTTTCCGCTGCTTGACAAGGAGGTGCTGAATAAGACGCCGGTGGTGAAGAAGGGTAGCATTCCAAGGGCGGGTGCTTTAAGGAAAGGCTGCAGTCTAGACGATAAAGTGAGCAATAAAGAGAATAAAGAATCGAGTCCAGCTTTAATCGCGCAAGCTAATTGGATGTTTGTCGATAAACTACTAAAGGTACATTATTTGAACCAAAATCGAATAAAAATTTGACTAATTAATTGTTTAGGATTGCAAAGCGAAGACGAAGCGTATGCTATTGGCTAAACTAGGCGCTGAAGGAGTGACTTTATCCAGTAATAATTCGGACAGCCAGAATGCCGTTGAGGAAAGCACGCTGGTTACATCGTTGTGCGACTTTTTAGAGCGCGTATGGTCGCACGGCGTGCAGAAGAAGCGGGGCAAATCTGCGCTCTGGTCACATTTGTTGGCTTATCAAGAGATGCATAAGAGCTTGAGTAAATTTGACGTGCAGTATACTTCGAATGGTATGTCAATTTTTAATTTTGTCTGTCTGTCTGTCTTTATGCTTGAAAATTGAAAACCATGTTCCCACTATTAGGCAGAGTATTTGTAACAATTTTAGAAAATGATATCTATGCAACTAAATATACTTCAATTTTGTCTGTCTGTTTGTCTGTATGCTTGAAAATTGAAAAACATTTTAAGAATAGTCCATAAAAGGGTTATAACGGATTCTTTAATCATTTTCCCATCACTTGGCAGAGTATTTGCAACAATTTTAGTAAATAATATCTGCACCACCTAATATATTTTTATACACGTAATTATAATTTGACCTCTTTCTTTGTAGAATTGTCAAGATTGGCGTTACGCTTAGAAAGCTACACACAAAATGCGGAGAATCGTAACCTGAAAACCGACTTGCCGCCTCTCCCCGAATCGCTACTCTTCGATATTGGGTATGCAAATTTATCCTGATTTATAAAAATTTACTTACAATCATTTATTTTAGTAATATTCAAGCGATGGCGGATGTAAAAACGGGCATCGGCATGTCGAAAGCGTGGGTACGTCTCGCGCTCGAAAAGAAACAACTCTCGAAGCATTTGCGCACACTTCTATCCGATCAGACGCTGCTGCGCGGCTACTATAAACGGTTAGCATTCCTACGCAGCGAAGAGGAGCGCGAACAGTTCCTCTACCATTTACTCTCGCTGAACGCTGTCGATTATTTCTGCTTTACGAGCACCTATCCCACGACTGGTAAAAACATGACAATTATTATATAAGATGAAAATATTATAATTAATGATATTTTTATAGTGATAACGTATCGAATTGTCATTGTGCCCAGTAAGAAAGGCACCACTTCCTCGGCGAACGTTTGGATCGTTTTGTCCGGCACGCTGTCTGAGACGAAACGTCTAGCCGTTCCCAAATCGACGCTAAACTACGAATTTCGAGTGAGTACATCATTTAACAAATTGAAACATCTTACTGAGTATATTGTTTAGCATCAAAATCTTGGCGTGTTGACGACGATGCGCATCGGTCACGACAACAGCGGCTTATCGGCGAAGTGGATGATCGATCACGTGCTGGTGCGCAATGAAATTACAGGACACACATACGAGTAAGTCTTTACAACGTTTCGGCACATTTTTATAACCTTGCATGTTTTTTTTGTTTTTTACTGATTTTTTGCCAATTTTTGTAAGTTTTTTCGTGCTTTTGCATCTTTTTGGCGTTTTTTACAATTGTTTCATGGGTTTCGTTGTTTTTTTACCACTTTTTCGCGTTTTTAAAACTATTTGTGAGCAACCCAGCAAAAAATCAATAAAGCATAGGAAAAAAGTGGGAAAATTATTAGACGACCCTTGTAGAATATTATGAAATCATATTATCAATTATTTTGTTTTGAAGATTTCCTTGCGGGCGATGGTTGGGACGCGGCGTAGACGACGGTTCCACCGAACGCCTCCTCGTCGGCAATCAAATTCAAACGAAGAGCGCCGGTGACGAATCCAATTCGGTATCATCGAATACAGGTAGCATTGGCAGGCGCACGCCGCGCTGTCAATCGCCAGGACCACCACGTACCGAACTCAAACCGTCGCAGATTCAGCATATGCTTGGTGATTGTGTCAACAACATTGTTAAGTGGCACTATCGACGCAGCTCGGAGCGGAACACTACACTAACGGCGCTATTATGCGGCGATGCCGGACTTGTCAAGTGCTTGGAGTTGGTGTTCCTGCTCGGCTTCAAATCGGCAAGACTGTTCGTGTTCAATCACTACATTTGGGATTATTTCGGTTAGTAAATAATACTATTTTTATATTATTTTCATTACTAAACAAATTATTTTAGTTCGCGTAAGGGAACAATTTGAGATTGATTTAATTGAGGAAGCGAATGGTGTGCGCAGCGCTAGTTTAGAACGCAATCATCAAGAAACTCTAGCGGTGTGGCGATGTTACTGCCATTTGGTGGACGAAATTCAAACTGCTAGTAAAGCACTTGGAAAAGACGGCAAATTTCAGCTTTTTATATGCTTGAGCGTACGGTAAGAAATCATTTAAAAAATTTACAATCTATGCAACTCAATATACTCAATATGATGCACTGCTGCATTGCGGTCATAATATTTTCATGCATTGTTTGACCCCTGTTGTAAATTTTTACAATTTTAGTGAGCATCTGTTGCATCGCATGTTACTCCCGATGGCCGCCTGCAAAATCACCCTCGAAATGTACGAAGAAAATTCGTTCCTTCGCAATCGCGGCCTGCTGACGTTTCTACGACAGATTTTATTACCGCTCGACGACCTGGACGTGATCCTGGAGAATTCGGTGACACACGGCATTTCATCGCCGTCAAACCATTAATGATACAAACAACTCTTCTAGTCCGCTTGTCTTGAACGGGTTTTATGACGCTACTCACATGAAACAACACAAATCTAACTAAACTAAAAATACTCATTCTATTGTACAATTACTACACCACTATTGATATTATTTTTCGACGAGTTTACTTTGCGCAATAATTTATGTACCTTTTTTGTTTTAACTAACATATAGGAAAGAAGCTTTAATTTTATATATACGCTATACTAGGTAGGCAACAATCTGATCTCACATTATTATACTAAACTAAACATTGGCTATGAATCGATGCTGGCTGCTACTAAAATACTACGAAGAAGGAGATTTAATATCAAGTATGTAAAAATATTTATTAAGTTGCAATTTTTTTATTGTTTTGATTGACGGGGGAGAGATCAAATTGTTGTTATTTCTCATCAGTAGATTAAGTTGCAATAAAACCGATTGTTTTTTGGCAGGCATATTGTAAATAAGAAGAAACGTTCTTTATAAACTATAGTTACTGTTAGCTATGCTAAACTCTTGCCAAAAACTGTTATTACAACTCATTTATTTTTTGAATAATTATATATATTATATATATTGTAAAAATTGAGATGACATTTTGATGGAACTGATCTTTAGTTAGTTTTTTGAAGAAAATTTATTTTTTATTTATCGGTTCATCATCAAAATTGTGCATTCAATCTTTCGCCTATTTAGTTACCACTTATGATATTCGTGAGTCTATTAGTTTCATTATCACACTGGCGAATGATTTATTTTTTATTTTGCTGAATTTTATATGGGTTATTTTGTAGAAATTAGGCTATCCAGAGTACTATTAAACAGTTACTGAGGGACAACCAATCTGTCAATATTTTTTTTAAAGAAAGGATAGCTCTAAAGGGACTATTTATTAAAGTTAGAATCATCTAAATTAAGGACATCTTGTCGTAAAAAAGTTACATTTTAGATTGACAGTTTGTCCCTCAGTAGTTGAAATGGCATATTTTGTAATGCCTACTTCTTTCATCACGCGTAGAGTTTTTCGCAAAACTGTGCCAAATTGATACCGCATTAGCGTTGTAAAGGCAAAAGAAATTCATATTTGATTCAATTATTAATGCGTGTTGGAAGGAAAAGAAAAAAAAGTGTATAAAAAACCAGATTTTTTCGCCAGTGTTTTATTCTAGATGTAAATAGAAAAGAAGCGATTTAATTTTGTAAAACTTTATCTTGTCTGATGAATGTGATAGAATATTTTTCTGTAATTTATCGTAATTTTAGAAGAGTGATAATTCGCCCAAAATGATTATTATTATATAGACTTTTTTATTTAAGTTTATCCGAAAAACTTGATATTAATTAGATGTTTCCTAGATGATGAGTTTATGAATTAATGCCAAAATAGCGTTAAGAGATTACTGAAGAAATAAATAAATAAAAAACGAGCATGTAAATTTGTAAGAAAAATAAAAAGTAAATGTTCTCGAATGAATGATTTTTTTAAATTTTCAAATCCACCGCGCTGTCGTTTCACAAAGATGGCGGCAACTATTGTTTAGTTCGCAGCCAAGATGGCCGCCGCGTGTTTTTTCTCTGCACAATGAACACAAAATTCTCGTACAAAGAACACTTTTAATAATGAAATCGAGCGACGCATTGTGCATTTATTCGATTCCTAACGCGTTGTGCCATCGAACGAGTGTTGTGCACCACTAGCGGATTATTTACTTTTGTGTACATTTTGGCACAAATTGTGAGCCTTTTCAGCGCTAGAATGTGACGATTTATCGTTAATACTGCCAGTATTACTATCTAGAAGTAAGTTCTGATTGATTACGATACGAGCTATTCAAGCACCTTGTGTAGTGGTGGACGTTTACCATCCGCAGCACACAACGACATTGAAAAGACGCTCAGCCTTTAACAAGCTTACGTCTTTTGAACGAATGTAGCTCTAGCTGATAATCTTTATTTTATTATTGTTGTTTTTAGATTATATGCTTGTTTGGAGAATCTGTACCGTTTTTAAGAGAAGAATGTGATGCTTTGATTATCCACTTCTTTATTGTCTAGCTAGAAGTAAGTAAGGTTGGAATGGCAGTGAAGTTGAATCGGCTGAAGGGCAACTTTAGGCTTTTTGCTGAAATTTTATCAAAGTATAAGGAATATTGTATATTGAAATTGGCAATTAATAAGTTATATAAATTGCAATAAATTAATGCGTTTGCAAGATAAAATAGAATTTTCCAATAGTTTTAGGATTCTAATTGAAATTTTATTAAAATATAAGAAATATGCCTTGTAGAGCCATAAAGATAGTTGCAAGCAAAAACTATCAAAATTAAAGAAAAACATGATATATTGTAACATTTTCAAGGTATTTGAGTTAATTAGAAGTAAATTTTATACTTAATTTTGCTCAAAACATATAAAATAGCTCATTAGTCGATAACATAGCCTTGAAAAACTACATTACACTATCTTCCGCTTTTAGATGGGATGGCCCTACAACAACCACTGACAGGCCAGAATGGATCCAGTCGGACCATGGTCAGCGTATGCATCGTTTAACCGTCTCGGCGTACAATCGAACGCGCCCAACGACCACCACCTACCTGGCGCCAGCTCCACACCAGCGGGCTTTCTCTCGCCGCCGAGCGCCTACGAATCGGTGTTCTCGCCGATATTCCATCATGCGAACGCCAAGCCGAGCCAGCACTATGCGAGCCAACAGCGCGTCGCCAAGCAGACCGAGCCCGATTACCATCAGCCGTTCTTCGAGCAGAATTCCTGGCAGCCGAATAGCCCGTTCGGTATACTGCCGCACGAGAGCGCTAACTTTAACGCACACTTTGCCGCGCAAAGCATAAACCACTTGAACAATTTGGCTGCGAAGAATGTGCAAAATCTACGAACGCAAGTTGCAGCACAGGTAAATATAAACTAACTAAATTAATTAAATTACAAATTTATGAAATTATTTTAGGTTATTCCTCCTGCTACAACCAAGTCACAAACGACGTTCTATCCTTCAACCGATTCGACATCGACGAATAGCAAGTCGTATCTCACCACAAATGCGCAAAGTCTACCACAGTCATGTATCGTCTCCTCGACGATTGCAAATCGCGCCGAACGCTCGACTTCTTCATCGGCGTCATTCCTGGCGGCGCAAAAGGGTGGTTTTGCTAGCCAGCATGCCGCTGCCAATAAGACGCTGCCTAGTACTACATCAATTCAGACAAAGGCGCAGGCGAAGATCTATCCCGATTTGACGCAGCGCACCGACGACCAACCAAATAGTCCAATAAGTTTCTCGCTCAACTACGGCAATGCGAACGCTAATAAGCGAGCGTTTCAAGCAAATTATAGGTAATATATATTGTATTGTAATTAATTTTTAAGCTAAAACTAATGAAATTTGTTGTAGGCATTACCAAAGCGGAGCTTCGAATGTAGAAAACGACTTTCAGCCACGCAAGGAGTTCAATGCGAGCACAAACGGACCGCCGGACTGTAATGTTGTCACGCCACGACGGCCCAGTCCATTGCAAGCACATGCTCAACTTAAGTAAGTCAAAAACCAGTGACTTCGACTCTATTGTTATTGAAACACCAATTCCAATTTGAACGTAATTTTTGTTGAATTCAAGCACAGCCAACTTCAGATTAAAGAAATGCGTTTTTATTTTTAAATATCATGAAATTCTTTTTTGATTAGTGGAAGCTGACCTTTCATTTGTAAATTTACTACTCCTCTGAAGATGGCTGTATAAACTTACTGAAACTGGCAGGGAATTAAATATCTATTTAGCGCTCACTTGTATAACTAATTCTAACTATGGACATCTAATTCTAAGAAATTAATAATTATCATTATGTTTTGGCTGGATAGTGCGTGACCTATACCAATGTTTAAATAAACGTTCAATTCTACATCGGCAAACCGCAAAAAATAATTTAATCTGTCAACACTGGCCACAAAAGACGGATAGATTTCATATACTGGGTGCGCCGTTAGAATCTGGAGAACGTTTTTTACATGAAAAATTGTTTATTATACAAAAATGCAAACAAATGCTATTATATCTTCATTTCAAGGGTCCTTGCTGCGGACTTTCAGCTACCTTGGTCCTCTCTGATTGCTTGAATGAATGTTGATATGTTTTTTTGAAGGCCTTTTGCCCTTCTAACAGTCACGATCTAAATTCTATGGACTACTATGTGTGTACATTTTTGAGAGGCAAACCCACAAGTCTAGGCACTCTTAGGTGAAGTTGCTCTGGGCCGTTATTTATGACTAAGAACTGGGATCTACCGAGAATCAAGCAAATGATAGAGGTCCAAAGTNTGTATTAATTGTGGATTTTCCCTTAGGCACTATCAAACGGCAGCTCCCACAGTGGAAGCGGACCAGCCATCGCCTATCGGTCACGCGCCCACACCGCCATACCCACTCTACAATACGCCGCTGAACTCGACGCTCGCCTCGCCGCCGACCAACCAAATATCAACCCCATTGGACGTGTCCGTGCCGCGTCCGACAACGCAAGCGCATGTCGCCTACTCGAGCGTGATTACGCGCGCGCTCAATCCGGCGAAGAGCTTCAACGAACGCTACGAACGCACGAACTGCTGGGATGATCGGACGAAGTACAACAACTTCGATGCGAGCGGAAACGGCTTGGAGATGGCCAATCGTCAAGCCGACATTTCAGCAAGGTAATAATTAACTCAATAAATATGAAATTATTTATTCTATTATGATATGGACTTTTAGCAGCCATCAAATGCCATCACTACACGATTTAAGCAGCTGCCGAGGTGACCCCACAACAATCGTGAAAAACCTCCAGCAGCAACAATCGCAACAACAACCGGCTTGTCAAGTTCCTCCAGCGAGTGAACCGCAAAAGCGACGCAAATCCTCCGACTCAAAAGATCGTATCCCGCCGCCGGCGCATAGCTGGAATTTCCCGGCGCCGCCACCATTTAAAACGCAGCAGCATCAAACCATCATGCATCATCCACCTCCGCCCATTCCCTACTTCCATCCCCCCTTTCATTTACCGCATCCCGAATTGACGCCATCCTACGAGCAGAATAATCATCAACAAACATTCGCGGCGGCAGCGACGCCGCAGGATGATCAACCGAAAGTTGTTGTTCCGAACATTGAAGAGGAATTGAATTTTTTGAGTGAAGCAACACCGCCACCGGTAAGCGGACAAGGCAAGGCGATCAATCCACCGAGTATAGCGAAACCAGCTGAGCTTAAAAATCCGAAAAATAGCAATTCCGGCTTTATGAGCAGCTATATTAAGTTCCTGCAAGGTGAACGCGATTCGTCACCGCCGCCCGCATCACGCGCTTCAAACCGCAAAAACCATCAAAACTACGCGCGCATCAAGCCACTAAATACCGAAATCGTTAAACCGACACCGCCTGAACCGCCACCACCCACCAACAACGGCACGGTGCAGCCAACTATACCGAAAATAACGCCAAGCTGCGATCCACAAGATGATCCGCGTTACTTTCCGCTGCCGAAGGAGCGTAAGACGTTCGATAGCTCCGATGACGGTGTGAGCTCGGAGGATGATTTGTTTAATCGTAAGGTGCCGCCGTTGAGTGCGGTGAAAGAACGGCGTAAGGGGCGGCCGAGTAAAGGGGGTAGCAAGCGAAAGCCAAGAGCGAAGAAGGATCCCGACAAAGCTGTCATGGCCTTGAGTGCCGAGGAGATTGAGAATATGCCGAGGCGGGCTTTGAGTAAACGGGCAGCTAAAGATAAGGTAAATTCAAATACATAAAATGTCATAAATGACTTATAAACTGATATTGTAACTATCTTTTTAGGTCAATTTGCAGCTAATCGAAGACGATAACGAACCACAAGAGTTTGTCGACTCGGATTCGGATCCGGCCTGGACGCCGGCGGTGAAAGAAGACGGCAGCGAGGATACGACGCTGCGACGCAATAAACGGACGAAACAGGGTGTTAAACGTGGTAGAAGCGGTACTGGACGCAATATTTTAGCAGCGGCTGCGCACAGTGCCGGTATCCATGCTGATGTGTCTGATGTGAAGACGGCTCGCACGCTCGAAGACAATCTGGCGGCAGCCGTGCAGACGACTGGTGGTCAAAGCGGCGAGCCGTTCTTCAAGAACGGCGAGTTTGTGGTGGTGAAGGCGGAGCTGGGGCAGGCGTGGCCGGCGCTTTGGCGCATCGACGACGGCAACGTGATGCAAAAGTTTGAAGTATTTGAAGGAAACGGTGGGCAAATGCTTTATAGAAATGTTCCATCGGTAATAATAGTCATAAAAACATTTTTTAAAATTATATTTAAAACTAATGCAAATTTTTAGTTTACGTCTTGCTCGCATGAGAACCGCAAACAATACCTATCAGTGCCTATAACATACAAATCGCAAAATGCCATTGAAGCGGTCGTTGAATTTAATCGCAAGGAGATGGTGTTGTACGATCCCGAATTTATTAAGCGGAAGATGAAGGAGAGCGAAGGCTATCAGGACAACTTCGAAGTGTACATTCAGACGCTCATTTCGCAGGCGTTGGATAGCAATTTTCTTACAGAAATCTTTCAAGAGCAAGGTATTGTAAAACTTATCTAATTTCACATCATATTATTTTAATCAGATTAATAGAAAATGATAGAAGTTTGAGAGCGTATTCCAAAAGCGGGTTCGAGTTTTGGGGTTTTGGGGCGATCTGCACATAGACAGGAGTAGGGCAAAGTAGAACTGAAATATCTTAAGCAGGCGTTATAAACTCGAACCCGATTTGGGAATACGCTCCCTGCCCTCCTATAAATGTCCAAACCTTTAATTTTATAGAAATTTCTTAGGATTAACTGTAACATGAGTTTATCGTAGATTAATAAAAAATGTAATCTTTTTCTTTTTAATTCCAGACGAATACTTTCTTTCCAATGTGAAAATCGTGGACGACATAACGGAGCAGCGCAAGTCAAAGCTGATGAGTGTGCTACGCTGGCCTCTAAATCTGCAAGTCGCTGTCACTACATGGCCGTGCTTTAATGTACTAACGGATGGAAGTAGTAGCGATGCGTCGTTGGAGAAGAGTTGTTGTGCGTGTGGACGGCTGAGAATAACGGGACGAGTGTTGATGTACGGACAGCCGTACAATGCCACAACACTCGAAGGATCGCCGCCCGATGGCAAAATCGCTTACGAAAAAGTAACTAAATACTTATCTTTTTCAATCATTAAAATATTAATAAATTCATTTTAGGATTTCTTAATGTGCCGTATATGCGTGAATAAAGTGGAGCTACTCAATCAAATCACGCATCAGAAATACCTCATGTATATTGAGTGTTCGAAACGGGTGGCGGAGAAACGCCAAGCCGATCCGCATAAAGACACAACGTGCATTTTGAATGAACTGCTAGCGGATGAACGTTGGCTGAATCAGGTTAGTTATAAATATATTGTCTATCATTGTTGTTTAATCAGTTATTTAATACATTATTTTTGCAGCTATTTACGGATGTGCGAACGTATTGGGCCGAAGTCGACTGCATAGCGCACGTTCTCTCACAACAAAATATTGCTGCAATTGGTGGTGAAATCACAAAACTGTAATAATTATGTGTAAATATTCAAAAAAAACAACCATAAAAGAAAAACTTTTAAGTGAATAATTTGTGTATATAAAAAGAACTTTAAACTTTTATTATGTTATTTGTATAATATTATAAATAATTAATGAAAATATTGTACATTAGAAAGGCAAGAATGTAATCTAAAAATTGTTTTTAGGTGTAAGAAGCAATTTTCTTTTTTCAAATCAAAGTGCTCATAATTAATTAATTAATTAATTTTAAGATTAAAACCAACAAAGTGATAAATTTTATTGATTATGTTTCTAATTATACAATTTTTTATCAATTGTGCTTATTATTCTGTTGTAAATAATTTTAAAAATAGATTGGAATGGATTGGGGCATTGCCAACATTAGGAAGAAAAAATTGTGCAATGATGGCGCATTAGAACCACCTTTATGACGGTAGCCAAACTAAAATTTAGCGTAGATATAGACTAAATTTGTATTAGAAATGAAATTGTACATTAAGTTGCCTATATCAAGAAATTTGAATTTTACAAATATTTTAAGGAAATTTTATTAAATAGAATTGATATAATTTGAATAGAACGTTACGCTCATATGGAGGAATAAAATAGCTATAAAGTCAATCACATAGCGGCATTCCCATATGCGTATTTCAAAAAATAAAAACGTTTTAAGCGTTAACCAATACAAATTTTGGTGGAGGAAACAGGATTTTCGGCTGTAATTTTATCAAAAATGGACCAATTGGGCCTAAACTCGTACTGGTGATGTATTATTGGATCCCCTACAACATGATACGCTTAAAGGTGCAAAAAAGAAAGTTGATTTTTCTCGAAAAATAACGGTGACTCATGGTTATTAAGGTGGCCCACGGGCCACTTCTAATTGGAATTAAGGACTCAAACTAGGCTCAGTAACATCTATTAGAACCCCCATATACGATGATATGCTTAAAAGGTTAAAAATATTTGCGATTATTGTCACACGTTGATATAGTTGAATTTGGTTCATAAGATATGAACTAAAAATTCACTGCCTTCTACGATCTGATATTCGCCTAGTACATTTCGAAATTTTTATATAAATTTGATGTAAATGCTGTACAAATTTTAAAAATTTCATGATATGTTCGATAAAACGAATGTTACTAGGCAAACATCTGAGCGTAGAAGGTAGCTGAAAATTAACCGACCATGTATCATCATTTTCTGGATACGTAACAATTTTGGTAGATCCACCTATATTAAAATAAATAAAATGATTAGAATATCAGATACTGTAACGTGCTATAATATAGTTTGTGAATTCGCCGATTCGTAGAATTACACACATANGGCGAAATCTACAAGGCGTGCAAGTGGATTAAGTGAACTTGAAGGAGGCGAGGGTTAATTATAAAAACTACAATGTGGGGGTATTGAAGTTGTTCAATGTATTTTTAATAAATAAATAAATACAGTCTCCTCTTTACAACTTGTCTCATTCAATCCAATGCCAATTTGCGCTTATCTTCTACGCTCCGATGTTCGCCTAGTAACATTCGTTTTATCGAACATATTATGAAATTTTCAAACTTTGCACAATTTTCCAAGCCAATGCCAATTTCCGCTTATCTTCTACGCTCCGATGTTCGCCTAGTAACATTCGTTTTAGCAAACATGTTATGAAATTTTCAAACTTTGCACAATTTACCAAGCCACTGTAAATAAATAAAAATGATTAATGCAAGAATTGTTTTCTATGTAAAATTAAATTTCCCTGCGAATGGCGAGGTGGAAAATGCAAAAGCATAAAAAGTAGTAGGAGAAAATCATGAAAAACATGAATTTTCACCATAAAACGCTCCATAACTTTTTTCCTATAGGAAGTTTCGCGCAACAGACGACGCCAATCGTTTTAGAATGACGAAATACCCCTCTGTCCAAAGTTTGAATGAAATCGATGTTTCATCGAATTTCGCAAAAGTCATAAGGGGTACCTTGCCGTTTTTTGGTCAAAAATTTTTTTTTTCGATTCTTTTACTTTTTAACATATCACCTTGTAGGGGACCCTAATGTCTATTGCAGAACTAATTTTGAGCCCTCTAGCCCAATTCTAAGTGCGGCTACGGGCCGCTTAAATACCCATAAATGACCGTTATTTTTCGAAGATTTTTGCGAAAATCGATAAAACATTGATTTTGTTCAAACTCTGTATAAAGGGATATTTCCTCATTCTAAAACGATTGGCGTGGCCTGTTGTTGGAAATTTCGTTTAGGAAAAAAGTTATGGGACATTTTATGGTAAAAATTCATGTTTTTCACGATTTTCCGCTACTTTTTTTATTTTTTTACATTTTCCTCTTTGCCATTCGACAGGAAATTTAATTTTACATTAAAAATAACTCTTGCATCAATTCTTTTCATTTATTTATAGTGGTAAAAAAATTACAACATTCAAAAAACGAGCATCATACGTTGCAATACGTTGCGCATTTGCGCCACCTATGTGGTGCTAGCTAAAACAATTTCTAGTTTGGACACAAACTAAATTTATGTGGTTAAGAGATTAGTTCGGTTTGAACGGTTTGAAAATTAGAAAATTGAAGTAGTTCAATTGTAACAATGGAAATATTTAGTGATAAACAATTTTTCTAAATATATACTTAATATTAATATATCAAGCATAATAACAAAATTAATATATGGTCCACTTACATGGTTTACATTAACAGTATTACTTATATGGTGTAAATAAGTATAAGGAAATTCTAAGGATATTTTATATAACCGGAATGTGTAAATAATAACAAAAAAAGGAGAAACTCAAGCTAATATTAATAAGGGTTACTTATCAGAATGATTTTAAGGCATATTAAGCATCGAATTAAATTAAAACATATAGTAATTGCAATCTTAGTATTGATAACCTTAAAAATCGGAGGAATCTTCATTTGGTTATTTGAAAAAGACTTTAACACTGAATTTAACTACCCTTACGAAGTCGATGACTTGGAAGGTTTAGTATATCAACTTCGCAATGGAGAAGAACCAAAAACACATCCGCTCAATCAGTATAACTACAAGTATACTTATAATATTAGCGACAAATGCAAGACGGAAGAGCAGCTACGCTTAGTCTACCTAGTTAAGAGCGATCCGAGACATTTTTCGCAACGTGTGGCGATCCGAAATGCATGGGGCTTTGAGAAGCGCTTCAGCGATGTGGAGATTCGAACTGTGTTCTTATTGGGGCAGCGCGATGACAAGAAGATGCAAAAGATTATTGATGACGAGGCAGCAAAGTATCGCGATATTATACAAAGTAATTTCGTTGATAATTATTTTAATAATACCATCAAAACAATGATGGGGATGAAATGGGCTGTTAGTTACTGTGCCAAGGCACGCTTTTACATGTTCGTCGATGACGACTACTACGTATCGACGAAAAACGTACTTAGATATTTGCGCCATCCCACTAATTATCCAAACTACCTGGAAGCAACAACACCTAAAAAGGGGGCACGCAAATTAAATCAAGCTATAGACTTAGAACTACCGCATGATGTTAAATTGTACACCGGTTTTGTGTTTCGCAGCAAACCGCTACGATTTTGGTTCAGTAAATGGTATGTGTCCTTAGACGAGTATGAATACGACTATTGGCCGCCTTACGTTACTGCCGGTGCATATATTCTATCAAGATCAGCCTTGCTTGATGTTTACTATGCGAGTTTATACACAAAACACTTTCGTTTCGATGATATTTATGTTGGGATACTGGCACATCGTTTGAAGATCGCACCGTTCCATTCAGAAGACTTCAATTTTTACAAAAAGCCGTACGATCAACTGTCGTACAGATACACAATAGCGTCACATGGTTACGACGATGCCGTTGAGTTATTATCAGCGTGGAATGAACAAAAGTCGTTGGGTAATGCTTAATTATTTATTCTTCTGCTGGTGAATTGTATGCCATCATATTATAATTGGTAAAGAATTTTTTTGAAGTCACATTCTCTAATTTATCAGACTCGTTCTGGACCAAATTGAGTAATGTTTCACTGTTTTCTAAAATCTGAAAATGTACCAACGATTGATTGATTTATTGATTGTATTTGCACTGATTTAATATTGCACCTTTTCGTAACTACGTTCAATGTCCGCTATAGCCGTGTCATATTTTTCTCGCAAAATGTAATGGTGTTGTAGATTACTCATTATATAATTTATTCTTTCATTCAGTACATTAACATTTCTACTAAGGATTTGTTTATCCAATTCTTCTTTATCAATGACTTCTTGTAAATTATCCCTGTGCATTTTCAAGTCTTGGAGTCCTTCAAATACAATATTATTATAATAAATGTATTTTGAATCAGGTAATTATTTAGAATACAGTTCTCACCTCGGAAATCGATAATTTTATACTCAATCGACGCGTTTTTTAA
Source organism: Adinopsis sp. GC000173 (assembly GCA_030264715.1). NCBI lineage: Eukaryota > Metazoa > Arthropoda > Insecta > Coleoptera > Staphylinidae > Adinopsis > Adinopsis sp. GC000173. The sequence goes on along the minus strand of JARJDW010018599.1, from coordinate 31,282 downwards.
TTCCAAACAATTTTTTCCTCTGACAAAATCGTCGTTCTGCCAGAGCAAAATGTTGGGATAGAGATTTTCTAACCCTACCTCTGATTTCCTCTGCCAGTGCGACGATTTTATCAGAGAAAAAATTGTTTGGAATTAAAAAACGCGTCAATTCAGTATAAAATTATCGTTTTCCGAAGTGAGGACTGTATTCTAAACAAGTACCTTTGATCATTTTATCGAACTGACGTTTCATCAACTCTTGGTTGGTAGCTGTAAATTCTTCACTCCTCATTTGCATTCTGTGATTTGATGTTATATTAAGACAGGAAAGGCATGGATGGAATTTCGGGATGATGATGTAAATGATGTATATAATTAAGCAATACTGCCAATTATTTTGAATATATGAATGTGAAAATAAATGATTAGTTACTAAACAAATTTGTTTTTGTTTCACATCCACAAATAAAAACGATTATGCATATATTAGCAACAAGATGCAATTGTAGGATACGATCGCAGAATGTGGCTTTGTGGCAATTCATATATATCTCTTCACCCTTATCGAATGCAAAAAATTAAAAGTAAACGCTTCTAGTGGGCATTAACGCTGCGACACACATTGTTCCAATTGGTTTTCTCATTTTTTAATGCATTTCTCTGTTAGTTTTAACATGGATGGATGTACCTGCCTCAAACATATACTGGATGCGAAATATAAAATTTAACTCTTATTATCTTATATATTGAGTTAAACACCTTCAAATTCAGCCTGGGCGATTTCCAAGTGCATCGACAGAATATAAGAATTCATACGCTGAAAAGAAAAAATAACAAGAAGAAATGATTGAAATTGATGGGAACATCAATAAAATTGTAAAACTAATTTATGAGACTCTTATTGCGCAAAGATAAATATGCATTAAACTTTAATCAGTGAATCGATAAAATGAATAAACTTACAAAATCTGAATATCAAATTCATATGGATTTTTTGCTGAATATTTGAACTACAGTATAAAGTTAGCTTAAAGTAAATATTTCAACCGTACATTAATATGTACCATCAAAAATGAGAATTTTCAATAAACTTGATTATTTTATTTACTTGAAATCCTTGCTTAATTGCACTTAATTGTATTAGGCGCCATTTTACCCCCTCTTTAAACTAGTAGTGTACTACGAGAGTAGTACACCCAGACACACGTTATTTTTAGAATCTAAATAAGTTTGCTTTCGTATAATTGAATGCTGAGACATACGTCCGTACGTTTTCTGCCAACCGTACATTCTAAATGTTTCTAGATGTTTAACAATAAAAATATTCTCTTTTTAATATAATAATCTACAGAGTTTTAATCGCTAATGGTCTTAGTTTATGTTTAACATCTTCTTCAATCGCTTTAAAGTAATACAATTTGCAAATTGCAAAGCCAACGAATATCATTAACACAACACAACATAAATGTCATTTGGTGAAGTGAGTGAACTACAGCAACAGGATTTTTATAATTTTTTTGTATTTATTCAACGTTGTATACATTGAAATTTATTTTCCAAATAGAATATATTTTGTTAACAATAACTTACCATGGGGAACGAAATGTCATCATCAGTAATGGAAAGTATCCTTTGTAAATCTCTGACTCATCGACTTGATGATCTAATTTCCAAATTACTTGACATTGAAAATAGACAAAAATACAATTATTAATTAATTGATCAATATAAAATGCTATATTTCCTTAATCAAATTCTTAGAGCATCTTTTCAACTTAAAGTTTGCTGTAAAAGAGCTGGAAAGGAACTCAAAGCGTTGCGAAAAAGAAGAAAAATTGGAAAGAGCTAAAACCAAACAAGCAATACAAAAGGGTAATATGGAAGTAGCTCGAATACATGCTGAAAATGCAATTAGGCAGAAGAATCAATCAATTAATTATCTAAGAATGTCTGCCAGAGTCGATGCAGTGTCCAGTCGCGTGCAATCTGCCCTTACCACCCGAAAAGTAACAAATTCGATGGCTGGTAATGTCGTTAATTACAAGCAAATATTATTCTACTGTAATTATTCGTTGATTGTAGGGGTTGTTAAAGCAATGGATGCCGCTATGAAAAGTATGAATTTAGAGAAAATATCAAATTTAATGGATAAATTCGAGCAGCAATTTGAAGATTTGGATGTCCAGAGTGGAGTGATGGAAAATGCCATGTCGCAAAACGTTACCACAATGGTACCGCAAGCCGATGTGGAATCATTAATGCAACAAGTTGCTGATGAAGCTGGGTATGTACTTGATTACATCTCGAATAGAATTTTTATATTCACAATATTCGAAACAGCTTAAATAAGTAACATTTATGTTAACATAACATCAAGTTAGACCCTTTGCCACATACACAAAAATTATGTTATATACTATATAATTAATATATAGGTGGTTGACCAGTGTATCTAGAACTATTTAAGCGAAAAATAAAAAGTTGTCATTACCCGAGAGCCAATAAAGTAAATAAAAGTGTGAAAGCAACACACAAAATTGGTAATTTAGTATAATTGGTGGAGGTCATTTGCGCTAATTAAAACAGATTAAGCTCAGATATTGAAACTTTGTTTTAAATCAGGAATAGCCAACCTTTGCATGACCAGCGCCATATTTTCTTTGCTACTGTAAAAACTAGAGATTATTACATCAAATTATAACGTTTTTGTAACATTTTTTAGCTTGGAGTTGAATATGGAATTACCGGAGGGCGTTCAAAATACAGGTGTCGGTATTGGAACTTCAACGCAAATGTCACAAGAGCAAGACGAGCTATCACAACGTCTTGCAAGATTACGAGAAGCTGAATAAATTATAATTAAAGAGAAAAACTTTAAATGTGATTCTAATAATGTAAGCTTATTGTACTGTAAATTGAGTGCAAAAAAAACAAAAAAAAATGACGACGCCTCAATAATAATATATTTTTAATTATTTTTTAAATGCAAAATGGTATTAATATTCAATATTACAACTAAACAAAGATTTAAATTTTATTGCTCATGTAATAATAATAATAATTCATCAATTAGATAAATGTCAAAAAAAGGTATTTTGAAATTTCTATTTTATACATTTAATTGTACTTTTTGAAAATGATGTGTAATATATTTATAATGTAAATAGTCAATGAATTAAAAATATCAATAGGTTAACTTGGTTTAGTTGTAATAGTTAGGGTATAGTTGCAAGTAAAAACAAAACATTATTAATGAGAGCATCAAAATTTATCATTTTCTTTTTAAATTTCGATGTTCGCAGCACTTGTTATATCTATGTAAAGAAAGAATATACATGTAGGTTGAAATATTTACACAAACAAAAGTAATATATTGTATTATATATATATTTTTTATTTTTATTTCGTTTTTGTTTATTTTAAATTCAATTAAAACACATCTTAAAAATATGATTAATATTTTCTTTATGTTTGCACTATAACATGTGCATCAATCAGGCTTATTTATAGTTAGATGGCAAAAAACGAAAGCAAATCCACAACGATTAATTGAAAGATAACTGTATACGCATTTGTCCTCCGCTATGAATTACTCAAATGCGTATATAGTGGTATGGAAAATAATAGTAATAAGACTAGTTTTAAAAATAAGGATAAAACATTTTCATTTCTTTTTTTTTTGAATATATAAAGCTTAACACTTAATTATCTTGTGTTTATTTACAAACTAGGGTTTTCCTATTCATTTATTGTATTATTTTTCGTTATCATCGACTACGGAATATAATACTGTCTGTGTCTGAAATTTACTTATTTTCTTTGTTGTAATTTGGGTGTGTGTGCTTTATTTCAACTACCACCGACAAATAAGGCACGAGGTATAATTTATTGTAAACGAAATTAGAAGAAAAATCATAATTGTGTGAAACGTTAATGACACAGAAGTGTACACAAAAAGCGTTAGTAAATGTTAAACCCATTATTGATGATGATTATCATTAAAGTTGCAAGCCACATTGAACAGAAATGTAATGGCAATCGATTTGAAATGCATTTTTTAGATCCGCCATGATTTGGTGTTTCGATTCGATCGATGTTGCGTAAAAGGAAACGATTTATTTATTCATTAATTTGGGGGAAATCACAGCCAATATAATGTCACCAATAATGTAAACAAATGCAATAATAAATTGTGATTTTCAATTGCACATATACTTAAACGAAATTATTGATTGCCATTGTGTGGAAAATAATAATCAATTTTTGTCGAGTAGTTCGTTGGATAGAGAATGACATATATTAGGTTGGTTAGAGAGTATCAGATTTGCTTTATTTAAATTAAATATATCTTGGTCATGATGTCTTGTCTAACATTGGAAATGAACATAGTAATCGATCTTTTTCGCACATGTTGAAACTGTTTTTAACCCCCACACCTAAAGGACAGTTTTGTGGATTGCCCCGATTGAAAATGTTATTGTTTCTTGTTTAATAATAATGCGCAGCTTGACAGTTTTGCAAAATTTGTCTGTGATTATTATCTAAATCTGATTGTGAATGTTCCATTATTGATTGATAATCAAATTAAATTTAAAAGCTATAAATATATATTAATATATAAAATTTCTTGACTGTGTATTTTTAAAATAATAATAATAAGAGGGAAATCAAATATAAACCATTTCTTTATTTATTGGCAGAGAACGAAAACATTAATGCTTAATATTTCTTTTCTACTTAGCCCAATAAGAAGCGTTGCAAGTGCCATAAATACATATGTTTATTCCCTATCTATGATACAAGTAGCGATGTTAGTAACTTCGCTATATGTGCCGGTTTAGTAAACTTGCGACATTTTTTTCGAAACGCTTAGTTTTTTATCTTGTTATTATAAGTAATCGTTTTATGGAGCATGAACAAATAATTAAAATTCCAGAGCTTCCGCCAGTAGCTCCGATGCTAATCTATACTGTAGGGAAAAAGTTGTAGTGTCGTTTAAAACAAATCTTTAATTCAGATATTGTGCATCACCTTCAAGCCACAATAACGGTGTAAATGTTTACACAAACGAATCGATGCTTATGTAGGAAAATAATATTAAGTCTTTATCTTTCTATGCTATGCCACAATCAAATTCGGTTTATATTTGATTTTCCGCGACGTGGTCTACTACCTATTTGTTGTTGAAATGAAATTATTGTAAACGATTAAATTTTACCAATCAATAATTTAGATTCTTAAGTATATAGGATGATTAAGACAATACATTTATAATTAAGTAAATTGAAACAGATGATAAATATTCGTTTTTCTTTTTGAGCATTGTATATTGTTGGTTGAATATTGTTAGAAAACCAGATTTTGTTGTTGTTGTTACACGTTTAACATTCAATGCTTTCGTTCATCTAAATTTATTCATTATTTATTATTGAATGCCAATCGTAAATATAAATAATTATAATAATTTGATATATATATATTTATATATTTTTTAGGTTTAATATCACATGTAAGAGAATGAGGGTAAAAAGAGACTTGGTTTAAATTAAAATATGATGGAAAAAGGGGGGCCACTGTATGAATTATCATTACAATTATTCTACCTAATTTGGAGTTTGAGACAGATGTGGTCGTCGTAACACATTATATGTACCAAAAAATCATAAAGATATTGTTCAACTATCTTGCAATCATAGTCTCGACTTGAAAATAAAGATAAAATAATAATTAGGTACTTATTAACAACATTGTTAAAATGATTGTGATCAGCCTCGCTATACAAAACGGACATGAAAAAAAAATTAAAATAATCCACACAGCAGTTAATATAAAAAGGAAAGAGATATAAAATAGAAATATATGAGAAAGAAACAAAAACAAAGAAAATTACACAAGCAAATTTTCACTGCTGGCACTTAAATTAGGCAATGATTTGAATACAGTTTTCGATTTTATTTTATTATTACTATTTCTAGTATTATATCCATCGCCAGAACTGTGCGTATTCCTTTTACTGTATTCTATATCAAGAGCGAGAATCTCCTGTATGTTTAATTCTAAAGCATCACATGAATTTGCACCAATACTTTTCGTATCGTGACGACTATTACTAGCTCTCTCTATTTGAGGCTTATCAGACTTTTGAGAGCTTGATACTGAACTACTCGAATTACTACCAACTAATTCCGTTGTTTTTTTACTTAGCTCATCAAATACATAGCAAGATTCGATAGGATTACTTTGAGAATATTGTGGCCGATTGTGTTCTACATTTGCAACGACTTCCGATGATGGTAGATTTGTTGATGGTGGACTAGTGGTGATTCGTATTGTTGGTGATGGAGATTGAACGATGGTTTTTTCTGGTGCATTCTGCACAAGAATTATCCTTAAACAAAAAAATATGCAGTAAATTATTCGTTGTTTTCTTTGACGAAAATCTTTCAACGTATAAAAACTAATTGGCCACCGCAATAAATTAACAAGTTATAAAGATAAACTATTTTAATAAGACTTTTATCATAAATTTAGTTGATAACTGGCTAATAACTTTAAATGCATAACAATTTAAAATAATGAAGGTGTATTGATAACGCAAGTCTGGAAATAAGGATGATGTTTGAATATTTTCATCAAATTTCAATGCAATTGTGTGTGTGTGTTTGTGTAAGAAACACAACAATGTATTGAAAAATGTCTGGACGCCATTAAGAAAGTTTCCAATTCTAAATTTTACAAGATTTTAGTGATGCATTCGAATTTCAACCCATTTAAAGTGTTTCGTTTTTTAAATGAAGGAAGAATATATGTTTTACACGTTCTTATAAGACATTCATTTTTAATGGCCAAAAATGCCTTACTTGTATATGCCCTACAAATGAAGTGGACTAGAACTTCTCTAATATTTAATTAGCATTGTACACTTGATTACAGGCCCGGCAATCACTATAACACGTAGTAAAAACAGAAAAAAATTTGGTATGTTTAGATAATAGGATTTTGAAAGACATTTGAAGTCAAAAATTATTATCAATTATCACGCATCATAGCTTTATAATAATATGCAATGCCAAATAGAATCATAAATGTATAAAAGGACTTTTGTAAGAATGATGTGATTTTTGTTGCATTTAAAAAATGATGAAAACGGCGCTCAATAAGTTCTATTTTGAAAGCGTATGTAAATTTTCCATACAATTCATTGTGAAAGAAACTTGAAATAATCCAAAAGCAAATATTATTTTTATTGCCGTGAAGATAAAATGTTGAAATTCCCAATATAACAATTAAATTATTATCTCTAATTGCCGTGGCGTAATATGAATGTTTACTGTTTGGAAAATATTTTTATGCATTAATATTTAATGGCCTCTACTACTGTTGCGCTAAGACAATGAAACAGCCAACTAAATAATACAATTATTTGGAATTTTGAGGACAATGCATGTTCTATTAACGAATTGCATTAATTGCTTAAAGAATTTTGTTTTGTGGGCGTCCTAGTTAATTAAAATAATTGGAAGAATCAAATCATAACCTTAATATTTATTTGACAATAAAAATTTGTTTAAGATCAAATACGTCACGACACGACTTCTATTTGATTAAAAATTTTATCAATATTAATATACATACATATTAGTTTTTAACCTTTATGGTTATTATCATTAATTTTATCAAAAATATGACAAAATGTATGCATCAGCATATCGTAGATATGAGAATGTTTTTAAATTGCTTTTTAGCTCAACTCACCGATTATGGGCTTTCCATCTCGAAAACAAATGTAAGTACTGTCTACATTGTATATACATAAAAACGGCTCCACCTGTAAAACCTACAGCAACGACAACTAATTTGGTCCAAAAAGGCCACGCTTAAAATGAAAGAAGGAGATTAGAATGCTATGCGAGTTAATTGTATGTATTATACCAATTATTCCTTTATGTACTTCTTCGGCCGCTCGATCAATTAGTACAAACAATGACCAAACTACGCAAACGGCAGCAACAAAATGAAACAATATTGCACACAATAAACGTCTTCGTTCGATGCTGCTCATCTCCAAGCGTCGCCACTGAAATAAACATTTCATGTTAATATTAGTATACACACGTTTCGAGTGAAATTGTTGATGACTTACTTCTGATATCGGCTTGATTTTCGTGTGTAGTATGAAATGGAACTTGCACAACTCACACGATCTTGTATCCGATGCTGAAAGCCATTGTTGCAAACAGGCTTGATGCACGTACTTCAAGCTGCCCGAACAATAACAAGGCGATAGTAGCGGATTGCCACTATCTGCTTCGCAATGGCATATTCGACAAATATCTCCGTTCGAATTTGATATATTTGAATTGGAATCGTTCAGATCGTTATCCGCCTTTTTTACATCGCAAAAGATTGCTGCTGGTTGTATTTCACTGTGCTTCACTTTTATAAACTGCTCTGGCATAACTGCACGTTTAAACGCAAATTGTCAATGATAAAATGTAATGAAAACTAATCATTTCTATGTGCTTATAAATATTTATATATTATCTTCATTTACGACGATGTATTGGATGCCATTTAATTACTAATTAATTACCAATTAGTTAATATTTTAAAAAATTGTATATTAAATTGGTAACATATTTTATTAATAGATTTTCTTAAATAAAAATTATTGTTTTCATGTATACTGTCGTATTATTAATAAATGTCAAAATTTAGTGTTTTTCTACTACCAACTGAAGTGAATCGTGCAATCTGGTGCAATCAATTACTGCCAACTTAACTTATAGCTCTCTATTATATTTATATTATATCTACGCTAATAGCTGCTATAGTTTTAGTACCGTCTCACAGGCGGCGCTAGTGCTGCATATCGCGGTTATGTAGGCAAAAACATTAACACTAGCAAAAAACACACGTGTACCGTTAGCAAGTTGCACAATTTATTAAAAGTTTGCAATATTGCATCTATTCTAGTTATTTAATTAACAAATTAAATTTATTTATTAGCATTTACGAATAATTATAGTATATAGATAGCATTTATAATACTCAGGGTAAGACGTTTATTTTAGATTAATTCTATTTTATGTTATATTGTTAATTTTTTAGTTCAACATGGCTAGTAATTTAACACCGGAACAAAAATATGAATTCTTGTCTAGAAATTTACAAGAGGTGCTTGGGGAAGATAAGATAAAATCGATATTAAAAGAACGGGACCTAAAAATATACTGGGGCACAGCCACAACTGGCAAACCTCATATTGCCTATTTCGTTCCAATGTCCAAGATTGCAGACTTTCTAAGAGCTGGCGCCGAAGTGACCGTTTTATTTGCCGATTTGCATGCTTATTTAGATAATATGAAAGCACCATGGGATCTTTTAGCGCTGCGAGTTCAATATTACGAGCAATCGATAAAGGCAATGCTACTATCGATAGGTGTATCAATAGAAAAGCTCAAATTTGTTAAGGGCACTGATTATCAACTGTCCAGGGAATATACATTAGATGTGTACAGATTAAGTTCTGTTATTACCGAACACGATGCGAAGAAAGCGGGCGCGGAAGTAGTTAAGCAGGTTGATCATCCCCTCGTTAGTGGATTATTATATCCCGGTTTACAAGCATTAGATGAGGAGTACTTGAAAGTAGATGCACAATTTGGAGGCATTGATCAACGCAAAATCTTTACATTCGCTGAAAAATATTTGCCGCAGCTTGGCTATCAAAAACGAGCACATTTAATGAATCCAATGGGTATACTTTTAATGCTATAGTACATTATTGTATAATTTCTAAAATAATATTCCAGTGCCCGGACTTACTGGGTCTAAGATGTCGTCGTCTGAGGATGAAAGCAAGATAGATTTATTGGACTCTCCAAGCGATGTGAAAAAGAAGCTGAAGAAAGCGTTTTGCGAGCCGGGAAACATCGAAAACAATGGCATTTTATCATTCGTTAAGCACGTAATATTTCCTTTATTCAAAGATGATGAAAGTTTTGTGGTGCCTAGGAAAGCAGAGTATGGCGGTGATATAAACTACAAGACATTCGAGGAATTAGAAAAGGCCTTTGCCGTACAAGAAGTGCATCCTGGTGATTTAAAAACTGCCGCTGAAGTTTATATAAATAAATTATTGGCACCTGTACGTAAAGTATTTGAGGATCCTAAGCTAAAGGCTTTGGCCGCAAAAGCATATCCTGCACCATCAAAACAAAGTAATCATTTGGATAATTGTATTATAGTTGATTATTAATTTTAAATTTAAATATATTTCTAGAAGCCGGCGGTGGTGATGATGAATTGACGCCATCTAGACTGGACATTCGCATCGGCAAAATCGTCGAAGTGCAAAAACACCCGGATGCCGACGCCTTGTATGTATCTAAAATTGATTTGGGCGAGGAAAAACCACGCACGGTTGTAAGCGGACTGGTTAATTTTATACCCATTGAAGAGATGCAAAATCGGATGGTGGTTGTGCTGTGCAATCTAAAGCCGGCAAAAATGCGAGGCGTAGAATCTCAGGGCATGGTCCTCTGCGCTTCTGTGTAAGTATATCATCAATATTTCATTATGCCAGAGAATGTGTAGCTTCTCGTTTTGATAGAGATGAACCGAAATGCGTGGAGACGTTAATTCCTCCAGAGAATTCGAACCCCGGGGAAAGAGTTTTCGTAGAAAACTTTGAAGATGGTAAGCCCGACGAAGTTTTAAATCCAAAGAAGAAAGTTTGGGAAAAACTTCAAGTTGATTTGAAAACAAATTCAGATTGTTTTGCACAATGGCAAGGAAATTACTTGATGACGAAGTTGGGCGGTAAAGTGAGGAGTAAATCGATGGCTGGAGCACCTATAAAATAAATGTTAATAATAAAAAATATGTAAGTTTTATATTTGTCATCTTTCAAACGTTTTGTAGATTCTTTCTACGCGAATAAACATTGAAATATGCTTTAATAAAAGTTATTTTATTCTTTTTCGGTTCCAAATGACAACGTACTTATTTCCTAAATAATTATTTTATTAATCTTTATGTTTACTTACAAATTATGAATTATTTCTTATTATCCTGTTTAGGTTTTTTACTTAAATTTAATGCTTTTTCATTATCATATAAATTACTACTGCAACTTTGTATGAAAAACAAATCATTCAAATCAACAGAATTCATTTGGTTAAAGCGATTTACGTAACCGCATGGAAATGTTACATAACTAAATCCCGTTTTACAATCATTCGTTTCCATTATTATTTCTAGAGCTTCGCATTTTAAAGTTTCCACGTACTTCCTTATATATTCTCGGTGATAAGCAACTTCATTTCGTATTTTTAAATCTTCTTGTAACGATATGTCAAGAGAGCATTCTGACTTCCTGTCGGTCGTTTGCTAAAACATACTTTATTTGAAAAATGTTGAAAATGGAAATGAGATATTGAAAACGGATTTATTAATGTGAGTAGCAAAAAAATATGAGAGAAAAGAAATTACTATTTTATAACCGTCATTCATCTAAATAATATATTTGAAGTAAAGGATATCACTTTGATATGGATATAACACATTATAAACAAATTGAAAGCGCATTTTTGATCATTACGCGTTTCTTTTTATTTTATTTCTTCATCCTCTTTAATTTTCTTTGTACAGTAATAGAATAATTGATTATTGGATTGATCAAAAATGTACTTTGATTACAATATTGTAGCTATTTTTCATCAAATGATTCATTTTTTTTTAATACAACATACAATATATCATCATTATATATTATGGGATTCTTAACTTTGAATATATTTGTACATAATAATCTGGTGTTGTTCTTGTTCCTATCATCTAATTAACTAATAATCACGATCACAATCAAATATATAATATATGTAGATATAAATAATGGACCACATTTAACTATAAATACATTTTGATTAATTCGTAATCTCTAAACTGATTGGTCTTTAAGATTTCATTTAATCCATTTTTTGTTTTCTTTTTTTTGTAATATAAATTTTTAACATTTCCTCATTCTCTCTATAGTTGTGAATTATTTATGATGTTATTTATAACCGATATATAGTTTTTATATTTGATTTGGATTGAAGACTAAAGGAAGATTTAGAATATATCGCTATATGTTTTTCTTTTTAAATGTTTGTTTATTTATGATTTTATTATTGGGAAGCATCTTATTTTCTTCATTTTGTTAAAATTTATTTACAAAAAATCCCCCAAATAATCGTTTTACATTAACGTTGGGAAGCTCTAAATTCATTTTTTACGTTTTCATTTTTTTAATTTAACAGTATGTTTCTTCATCTTTCATCATTATCATTTTGATAAATTTTGAGATCTACTAAGGCACAAACTTATTTTAACATTAAGATACATCCTGTTTACATTTACTGTACATATTTGAATGAAATAATATTTATTTAAAATTAATATTAACATAAGGTGTGGTGTGGTAAAACCTATTGGACCGTTTTGAAGCATTATCATCAATGTTGTTGGTGGTTTTGATTTTATTGGTACATTTTGTTACACTTTGAGCAATTTTAATTTCTATCTATTTCTCTATTTTATTTGAATGCGGTCAAATAAGTTTTTTTTTATTTTAAAGAATAAATACAAAAAAACAACAAAATCTAATTGTTATAAATACTGAAAATGTAGTTACATGTTATTCTTATTTTTTTTTGAAAAATTGTAGTTTTGGTCCCAAATAATATGCTCGAGTCATTTTCAACTAAAAATCTATTTTTTTTAATTTAATTACAATAAACAATAGAAATAGTTTAATTTTATACAGTCCTTATTTGAAGGCACAATTTTAATTTTGAACATAAATTTTGGATCGTTCGAATGATAAAAATTGTTAAAATTGTAAAATTCAACATCGCCTAACTTAAAAAAGGTTATGTTTTATAATATAATGGAAAACATTTTTGTCTTGTTTTGATATTTACAATAAAATACATTTACATTTTGATTCTTTGGCAATATAATTATGTCTATATATATTTATATAATATATCTTATCTTGCAATACTTTAGCAATTCTTGTAATATATAAATTTACACTAATTAACAGAATATTTTTTTTAGATTAGTTGAATTAAAATGTTAACTAATGATATAATTTGACTAATTAATAAATTATTCATTTTATATGTGATAATCCTCAAATTTGATTTCATCGTTTGTTAAAAAGTAATCTACGTAACCCTGTTTTGGGGGTAGTCGTGGGTCGGGAGGACTTTGAAATCGTCCCCTTTCAGTTGAACCGAACGCCTCATTGAAATCTGGTAAAGATTTCTGGGGTTTTGTATAGTTGGATGTTAGTGATGATGATGTTTGCTTAAATAAAAGCTCAAGATAAATATTTTTCTCTAAAATATACTAGAAAATAAAGTAACTCATTTACCTTCTTTAATGACAAATTGTCGGTTTTATCAAACGGGTTCTGAACGACAATGTTTTCTTGATAAACATTCATAAAGCTTTCATTTTGTTGTAGTTCAGGCGATTCTAATAATGTTTCGGATTTGGTTTCGAAGCTTTCTTCAGGCAGAGGTAATCGGTTTGGTGGAATGTTTTCGTTTGTATTCGAAGAAACAGATGATGATTCAGATAGCGAAAAATTCTCAGCGCTAACTTTTACTTTCTCAGCGACAACTGCAGCCGCAGCAGCAACAGCAGCAGCAGCGGCAGCATTAGGTGGCGGTTCGCTGTTCGCCGACAATTCCTGCTGTTGCGATGGTTGCGGTTGCGGGTGATGGTAGGTGGGTGGCATCATAAATTGATCTGTAATGAAGTGAATGTCTTTCATTTTTGAAATTTTATTGATGAATAAATTACTGCAGCAAAAGCGCGCTCTCACGCGCTTTGCAACTAAATCGATTATCTTAATCTAATTATAAAATCTTAGTACCAGTACATATATAGTTGAACTTCGAGCGTGTGCAAGGAAAGTTTTAAGGAAAACTTATCAAATTCTAGGCGTTTGTAAATATTTACCTGTCTGGTTAGATCTCATAGGACTCGGAGTTTGATGATACTGATGCCACATGTCTGTTTGATGTTGAAGTTGAGCCATTGGATTTGACTAAGATAGAAATCTTATTATTTACTTTATTCAGAGTCATGAAAATGGGGATAAGTAAACCTGTAAATATCCAACATCGGGCGAAATCATATGAATATGTTTATTGTAATTATGCATCGGCTGCATAAATTGACTATTTCCTACATTTCCAATTGGAAATCCATTTCCACACATTGGCGAACCAACCATTCCTCGCATACTATGAGAAGGTGTCTGAAAAGAAAGTATATCAAAATACATACTATACTATAATATATATAAAAGAGGGAAGTGAGAGAAAAAAAGAAGACAAAAACGATAATTTTGATTGTGTCAATAAAAGTTGAAAGAAACTTTTCCGTTCATTCATATTTTGAGTGAAGAAGAAGTTGTAAATGTTTTATGTTATGTTATCTGTTTAGAGGGAGAAATGAGAGATATAACTGACCTAGTCCAAAAAAGCTATTAGAAGTTGCGAGTTACTTTATTTCAATGAAACGATTAAAATATTTAAAAGGAGCACACTACTATTATATTAAAGAATATATATTATGAATATTTGACCTAGTTCACAAAGTGCAACTATAATGTGTCTGCTGATAAAGCAAAACAGCGAATGAGATTTAAAATATGCATATCTAGTTGCAATTACTAAAAATTTGTTTGTTCGCGCGCGTCGTCTATGTAGTGAAAAAAGATGACGTTGAAATGAGAGCGTGCGAGAAAGAGAGCGAGCGGGGTTGAATGACGACCTATCGATCACGAGGTGCAAATACTCGCACCCAGGAGTTGGTTGCATCAGTAGCCGGCGTCGCAATAGCGCACGGCAAAATGCAAATAACATCGTCGATGGGCGTCCTGCGTCCTTATCGGTATCGACGCTAGTATCGGATCCGGCGCGGAACTGAGCGCACTACACGCCGAGTGTTCTATTGACGGCAGAAACTCGGGCGCCAGGACGCCGTTACCAAGCAACTAGCGTCGACCATCTCGGTTTCCAGGACAACGCAACATCGGATATCGATGCCGCGCGAATTTGCGAGGGAATTTCATATCAACTGCGGCAACCGACGTCCAGATAAGGAAGCCCCTCTGTGTCGGCCAATATATTGATTGCAACCCTACAATACGTTCTCTGTCATGCACATACACTATCCTTCTATCAAACGCGCAACACAAATCTCTATCGCATCTACGGGCTCCCCATTTTTCCACACATCAAAACGCGGGCAAAAAACAAAATTTTGCATTTACGCATATTCGAATCGGGGCTTTTTTTTCCTACATTTAACGCATACTCTTTTTATTTATCACGCTTATGCTGCATGTTTCTAATCGTATCTGGAAACGCATAAACTTTTATGTTTTAGATATGCGGCGTGTGCGAGAAGGAACGAAGAAATGCGTGAGATGAAATCAAACTTAAGATTGTTTGAATTCCTGGGGGATCGACGCGCATATATCATCACACATTCCCTCATTCATCACTTTATTGCCAATTATCCGTTCGACGTAATTGATTGTTGCAGGAATTCAATTTTAATTGTGAATAACTAGCTTATCGGAAACTTAACGAAAAGGGGCCTGTTGTAGTTTTGTAAGTAACAGGAAAAACACATTTCCGCCACGTAATTACATGTGCAAATTGTGTATTATAAAATCTTTCGGCCACCTGTTTTCTTCACTAATCTACATTTCGTTTTCTATTCATATTTTAACTGTGCAATAAAAAATATAATTACCAGCATAAATGCCTTTTTACAAATAAATACAAATAAGTCGCTGGCTGCTTTGACGATGACTGAATGTTTGAGAGTGGCATTTTTAAAAGATGCTCTCTTTTATATATATGGTATACAGAAGTATAAAATCTAAACATCAAAGAGGAATGATTGCTGCTGTAAGAAGTCGTCGCATTTTCATAGCCGACTGCGATGAGATAATCGTGTAAAATCTTTGCGCTAGTTTGAAAGTACTTGTATGTATAGTACATATTGCGTCTTGTAAATTTATAGGATGGATATAGGAAGAGGCATTGATTAATAATCAATAAATGCATGTTAAAATTTCTTACCATCATAAACTGATCTTCTGGTTCGGGTAATACCCAGGGCTGTGCTCGACGCCCACTCCGAGATGAGGGTGCAACTCCCATGGCTCTTTCCCTGCTGGCGTCGCGCATGGCCTTGCGAATCCTTGCCTCCTTCGGATTGTATACATAGTCTGAAAATAGGCAAAAAAGGAATTCAGGGAATCCCGGTTACACCCACTCTACATAATTCAAACATCTCTCTCAACTACTACTCTGTGCAAATCTGCAGCCGCTTCGCGGAAAAACAACACGAACCGAAAATAACAACGCCACGCAACGCAACGCACAAAATTCTAAATCGATGATTGCGAAAATGAAATTATTGATATATCATCTAATATCCATAGGAAGGCGGAATACTCTACACACCACGATTCAATATCAGGCGAGGCTAATAAGTAAACACTCACATATTATGACTTTATCACGCGGCTACGTAAATTATTGAACAAAAGCTGAAAAGCTCTTCATCAAGATAATTAATTGGATTCTGAATCGATTGTTCAGCAAGGTCGGAAATGTGCCGATTATCGCACGAATCAATTACATCAATAACATAACATAGCCAAATCGAGTATGTGTACGCACAAAAACTTTCAAAATCATTTCCATTATGCAAATGATGATGATTTATAAAATAAAATTGCATTGGGTGTCTTGCATACAAAACGAACGAACATTACGACACATAAATAATAATTTTTGCGTAATAGATTATTGTTGTTATTCTATGTTATACGTACGCGTACTTACTTATACACTTATACAAATGTAATGCGGCGCGCGCTAAATATTATTCGAAATTGTGTTTGTGTGCTAGACGAAAAGTTTTCGCAAAGTTTATGACATAAATATAATCTCATGTCACGATCACATACCTTGAAACGAAGCGGCACTGCCTGGCCAAGGATACGATGGATAATAGGGGGTGTTTCCGTAGAATTCTGGATACGGTGGATTGTAATATTCACCATGATAGTGTGGCGTTTGTTCAAAGTATTGTTGGCTGCCGTAGTAATGATTTTTATACGGCATGTAATTGCAGCAATCCATTTTTGATTTAAACACTTTTTTTTAATTTGTTAACTGTGTGTTCATAAAATTGATGTGATCAACTTACATTTATGTGAAAAGTTTTCTAGCAAAGTATTATTGAGGTGGTGGTGTTTGATTAGATGTTGTTGTGTGGAGTAGTAGCAGTAGCGGCAGCAGCAACAGCAGCAACGGTAGCAGCAGCAGCAGCAGCGGCAGCTACAAGCACGTGATTTTGATCAAGTGCACATAAACTAAATTTATTATAGCGGTGGTGAATGATTTGTTTTTTTGGTAGTATTATAACAATATGTTGATAACGTCGAATTGGCACTAATAAGATTTTATAATATGTATATTAGAATATCTCGTTAGCACGAGTTGGGGTGCATGGTGTCGTCTTCGAAGCGCACGGAACGAGTGTTGTGTGTGGAAGAGGTTTTCGCGCCAAACGCCGTCGTCGGTGTGTGTGCGAGAGCAGCGCGACGCTGATCGCCGCCGCCGCCGACTGAACGTCGCGCGGTGATCAATAGTTGGGCCTCACCTACCGATGGTAGAGCGCGTTTAAGTCTGCAATGCCCGGACAAGTGGGTCATAGTCCGCCACACGACCCACGCAAATGTCAGCTGTTTTTACCACCTCCGCGTCATGGAAAACATCGATACGCATGTTAACATCATACGCAGTGCCGGCGCATTTTTTCGCCTCGGAAAATGTCAATCTCAATTCATCAAACCACCTCAATCAATTACGAGAGCTGTTGAAATTTTTCGACAAAGATGCGAAGATCCGTATATTCCCTTCCGTAACGTGTTGGTGTGTTTTTGTTGTTGTTTTTTTTTTGGCACAATAACCTAATCGAACATTTTTATTTCATAGCAAATTGAATAAACCTTCAATTGGCTCGTGGAAACTTTGAGCATGATTTTATGCTTAACCAATTTTCTTTCCCCTAGGATACTTGGGCAAATTTAAAATAAACATCCGACCTTTTTTTTAAAAAAATGAGATTTTTGCCATTATTCGAAATGGCACTTTCGCACGGCATCCACCACATCAAAATATTATTGCATTTGAAAATGGAACATAAATTATTTTTCGAATAGCAGCGCGCGCACCTAAAATTGTATACACAAGCAGCAATTAATTAGAAATGCCAAACAACAACTTTTGAACTTGTAATGTCTACAATTTGTCAATCAACAGTTGGTTTCATGAATTTCTCATTGATAAACAGTACAATCCATTAGTGATTTGTATTAGAGGGTGCTTGCTACATGTACACACATTAATTTAACTAACAGATTTATTTTGCATAATTAATTCAGATATTGATTTTCATAAAAATAACCGGCCGTCGAATGAACAGTTGTTGTTATATGGTTTCTTTTACAAAAAAAATTATTAACAATAACAATTACGAAAAATGATGCAATATATGTTTAATTGCATTCAAATTTATTCATTTCTATTTTAATACAACAAACTTTTGTTTACTTCTTACTCACTTTCTCTTACAAATTCAGCTATACCGATTTAGAATTTCAAATTGAAAAACAACATCATTAATTATTTTTATGAAAAAGCAAAGCATTTCTAAATGTTTTGTAAAATGCAAGATTATTGTAAATATAATAACGCTGGTATTTTTGCCTGAAACTCAATATCAAAATAATTATATAAACATTAATTAATTAAAACATCATTAGTGATTTTAGATGATGCAATTTGCAAACTATATTAGGATGTTAATACATAATAAAATATAAAGTTACTTAAAAAGGAAGAACGATGATGATGAGTTGATCATCTTGAAATTGCATTTGAAAATTACTCAACTTTTCAAATTGCCAAACAGCGTTAATTAAAATTGATTGTTTTTATGTCACAAATATTTAAATTTTTAATTAATTTCAACTTTTCATACAATATCAATTACGTTAATTAAATAGATGTGGGGATATGTGCATTAATTATGCAGTGGTGTATGTGGAATAAAATATATAATTTTTTCATAATTTCAGCAAGCGATAAATTTCTATTATTCCAGCAAGTAAAAATGATTTAATTTCGAGTAAAAACAGAGAAAAAAATGAGTATGACATAAATAATAAATTTGTAGCACCTTTCCACCATGTCCCATTATCTCTTTTATCTATTTTTTGACATTTTTCATGTTCCATTAGCATGCTTTATTGATTATTACATATTTTATTACACAAAGCGATATTAAAAGATAAAGCACACATCGGCTTTACGTTTTGAATCGGGTTTGATTCATTATACCGTATTATTTTTAATTAATATGATAAAAAGCCATTTTTGGCGTACGTTTTCATAATTCAATAATGTATTTAGCAATAATCGCATTAATCGAAACCAATCACGAATGAATAATTTCCAACATTTCATTCCCATGTGGGCAATTCGCCTTCGTAATAAAACAATAATTCTTGAGCAACATGTTGTCGTTTTCCCAATTTGCGCGCATGCTATCAATTCTATATATTCCAAGTAAACAACAATCTGTTTTCCCTTCAACTAGATCATTAAATATTTACGTCGCTGTGTTTTTGCGGTGGTGCAAAAAACGGCACACAATAATACGTCTCTGGCGCGTCAATTTGGACCGCAGTCTAATCCATCGATAAACAACGAACAAGAGTTCATTCCGCTTCGCTGCATTTTACCTTTTAACGCTTACACACTTCTTTAGAAACCTTAGCTGGTAGTCCTGTGCTTCTCAGATTCAAGCCAAAATCAATATTTAGAAAAATTCTCATCTTTCATTGCTGTCATACATGCAAGGCAACGTAGTACAACGTAGTAGGAAAAAGTGCATCAACGTACCTAGCAAATCGCAATTATCATTAGCAAATACAATTAATCAGTTGCGAAAATGGTTAATTTATCGATTAGATAATTGAATAAATCAATTAGTTTGTGTTGAATGGCTGATTTCGGTTAATTTAATTACGCGTGTAATAATTTCGTTTTAAGGTGTTTATTTGTGCGCGTTTTCTTTTCGTACTTGCGCAGCACATCAAGTTGAATGTTAGTTGACGTCTTGTTTGACTACGAAGGGTTTCAATTGATTTACATCAATTTGCAAAAGCTATTCAAGCGAGTATGTGCCTGGGACAGGCGATTAGAGGACGCCTAATTTAATTGCGATTGCATCGATTTTGTGACCCTATTTCGCTTTTTCACCGCACAAACAATTAATAACATTAATACCTGGATATTTTTTCTTATGCTCAGCATCGACTTTCTTCGCCATCGCGTAATAAATGTTTTTTTGTTCCTGATCCAATTCCTTCCATCCCTTTCCTAATCGTTTGCTAATTTCCTTATTCGAGTCCAATGGAAAAGCTCTTGCCATTTTTTTCCGGTTACCATTCGCGTACAGCATGAACGCATTCGCCGGACGGGGAATTTTTGGACGGGTTAGATCAATTTGTAATTGCCCTGCTTTATTTATTCAATTTGAAAAATGATTTTTATTTATCTAAATAAATACATACTTGCTAAAAGATTACAAGGAAAATCCATTGTTAATTTTTTCGGATAATATTTATTTGTGTGTTTTTGATTGTCACAATTATTGTTTATTAAACAAAAATACGCATGAAAAACATAGCAACCTAGATTGTTGTGGTGAATAATTTTGTTTAAATAGATTGTTGATTTTTTGTTACGAAAAATTTAAGAAAATATTATTGCTACAATAAGAAACAGATGGCACTTTATCATAGCACACTATAATATTTAAAAAAGACTATACAATTCTCACATACAATATAACATAACAATGTAATATCGATCTTAAAATATTCTATTGTGATAAAAAAATTAGTTAAAAATCTGTTCGTTGGAATACAGCCATGAAGTCGTTTAATTAGATATTAAGGGTCTTAAAAATCAATAGCAAGATAATTTTACAATTAAAATCCTTTTTTTTCTACATCTCGACGAAACAACGAAAGGAAAAAATCAATAAACTCGTATAATTACAGCCAATTAAAATTTTGTACAATTAATATAAGAAAATTATTGCTCTACTGGCTGCTTATGCTCAAATTTACAGGAAAAAACAATTCAATGTGTGCAAATAAAGTAGAAAAGCGGTAAATCGATTTGGAATCTGAAAGAATTCCCACATGTAGCTTTAAAATTCTGATTAAAATGTAAATAGTTTTTTTTATCCACAATAAAATTATATTACGTTCGAAGTTAAAAATTTTCAAATTGAATAAGCAAACCCGCCCACTTCTAATCAAATAATTCCTCGCTCAAAGTTTGTGTTAAAAAAATAAATATATAAACGCGAGGTGATCAATCTTGATAAGAAAGTACAAATTGAAAAATAGATTGTAAATAATGGAAGAATACACCGCAAAATAAACTATTTGAAACGATATCGTCTCGAAAACGATAATTAATTAGAATTATCAAGGCTGTAATTTATTCCAGTACCAAATTTAGAAAAAAAGGCACTGTTTTTTGCTTATAAATAAATATAAAGTTTTGGAAGTAATTTTCGCGCATGTAATAAAATGTTAAACCAACCTAAAACTTAATTACCTGTAAATTGAGCGACCAAAAATCAGCGTGGAAAAGCTATTAGCCGAACCAGTGACTAGCCATACATTCCGTCGTCCATTGCACCTGACAGACCCAACACCAATGATACCCGCAGCCGGCTCTCGTGCAAATCATGTGCATACAACCACCTGGAAGCATTAAATCATTATTTTTTAAAATCGACGTCGAGCATTTTATTTTGCGCCAAACCGTCTCGTTCAGTTGGCGTTCTGCATTGTGGGCACGGCTTCGTTAAAACTTTTATTGCTATTTTTGAAGCTTCTTCCCATCGAGCGTCGGCAGCACGTGCCGGATCGATATTGTACGAACAATTTCCCGTTGCGTTCACGCTCTCCAACGGTCGGCACTCGCCTATGTGATAACCTTGCAAGCATAATCGACAAAACACGTACTGGAAATTAAGCATTCACATTAATAAATTAAATTATTGAGCGCCTGGAATAAAGTACACCGCATCCATTAACGCACGTTATCTTTTTGCAACCGTTATCGACTAGAATTCCCATTCCGCAGCCCGGTTGAGGACATAAAACGCCTCCAGATTGTAAAACAAACTCTTCGGTGGCAAATCTTTGGTATTGATCGTACTACAATTTCATAAATTACATAGCGCAAACATAAAAATACGACATGTGCACTACCTGAGCGTCGGTTAATAATCTAAAGTGGTGAATTTCGGTTATGTACGAATCTGAGCATCCGATTGGACATCCCAACGTGTAGCCAAACTCGGGATGTTGCCAAAATTGTCTTTCCGATAATCTTGAAACACAATATTGTCGAAAACAGTCCAAACAAGTTACGTGTCTATCAGCACATGGAAATACAACAACAGGATCACTAAAAATTATGATTTTTAGCTAAAATAAAATATTATATCTAATATTATATTTACCAAACATCGGCACATGAAAGGCATAACACTTCTCGCAAATTCGGTCGTATTAAATATAAAGGCACTGCTTGATCGCTCTCTCCCAAAGATGTGTGTTCAGCACATTTAAAGTAAAATTCAGCAAATGTTGGTTCCAAATTGTTCAAAATCTAAAATTAAACATTACATTTTAAAATAATGATAACAGGTTATGTAACTAATTACATTTTGACATAAATCTGGTGAGTTTTCACATAATCCAGTAATTCGTTTATGTTCCAATACATCATCCCAACTTTGAGGATCCGAATGGACAGTAAATGCCCCGCTTTTACAGAAATGACAACGTACTCGTAGTTTTCCACTTTTCAACGTCTTGCACGTTGGACAAAATACATAAAAATGTACTTTTAACGGTTTGTTGACAATTGTCGAACTGTCTTCGGAGCTGAATGTTAAATCGCTGAGTGTTTCGCATAGAGGTTTTGATCCAACTTCGTCCTCCGACTCCTCGGCTAGATTACTCGATGTACTAGGTAATTTCAATCTTCTACTCGTTGTTTTAATGGCATGAATTATACTTTTTTGGCCCAGGTCACATTCCTAAAAATACATGTAATTAATATGAATTCTTTTAGTTAATTTGTACATCGCTACAGCTATTGTCGTCGTATCACTTAATTCCTTTCCTGCAAATATGATTTTAACTTCTTCTGGTTCTAATCCAAGTTTTGGTGCAACGAATTCCTTCACACTTTTGATATCCCATTGCGGATCTAAATTAACCGGCAGCGTGTTGCCAGTTTGTGTTTTTATAAAAATATTTAACCCATTACTTGCTGTTGATTTGCCAAATGAAAACATTTGAAGGATAGAATGCATTATTGCTTTGAAAAAATTTATCAAAAAACTCATACTTGTTATAACCTAAAAATATTCATTTTGACTGTGTTATATTGGTTGCATACCACATGCAAATTATTAAGTTATTAAAATTTGTAATAATAAAAACAAGGATATAAAAAATATTAAAGTAAAAACTTATATTGCAGAGAAATACACTTAATAATCGCAAATTTTTAAATATATTTGTTGAGTTAATATTGTAGCATAGAGTAACGAAGTGATTGTAGTAAATTTGTTTTCCTACTATCTAGCAGGTGGCAACACTGATTTTAAAACAAATAGCTATCATGGTCTGCAAAATGTGTATTTTACTTTAATATAGTGATTCTTGTTGTTAAATTATGGTGCACCTATTAATTTTATGGAGAAAACGCTGGATTACAAGGTTAGTGAGATTTTTCTCCGTTCCCAAAATAAAATACGAGCAAAAATTAGTTTGCAATTATTATTTGAACATATACATCATGAATTCAATTTCGCTTTGAAACATCAACCGCATTATTATACAAAAATTTCGTTTTTTTCATGTTATACATATAAAATAATTAATATAAAAAATAATATGAATACATACTTATTTATAAATAATTTTTAATAAAAATATATATTAATAAAAACTATAAACTAGTCATGGCTGGCGGTCGGGCGTACGCTTTTGGTATGAACCCGTATTTTCTAGTTTTTGGCGCATAGGCCCATAGCCAACCATCCACGGTTTGATTGCTCAGGTCGGCATAAATCCAATCACCGCGACGTACTGATAAATCATCCGGTGCTTGCGCTTTATAATCATATAACATTACTAATTCGGTGCCGTGATATCGTAAATCATCTGCCGTTTGCGAATTCACATGATGATTTGTCGACGAATTTGTAAATGTCGCATTGCCATTTTGATTCACTGCCGCATTCAAATGACCTGCAACAAAAATTTCAATATTTTCATTTACCAATCTGTCAACATTAAAAACATGTGGATGTTTAATGGATTCTTTGCGGTTTAACTGTACCTTGAATGACATTATCTGCCGGATAGACGAATCCGCTCGGTATAAAGCCTTCCTGCCCATCGCTTCGCACGATCCAATACCAATCCGGATCTTCTCGATTCAGCACGGTGACAAATTCGCCGCGTTCGACCGATACATCATTCTCATCGCGTGCGATAAATGTGTATAGAACTATGTAGCGTCCCGAGGGATCTTTTGCGAATGGCAGCATGTCGGGCTCGGAGTGTATGCTGATCGGGGAACTGGCTACAGCACCCTGCTTCTTACCCAACGAATCACAATCGCTTATATCAGGCGCAGCTAAATCACTACAACAAACACAAATAATCAACATCAATAATAGGCAAATCAAACAAAATGTAAACTATTTTAGGTTATTTACCAAACGGTAATTAACTTTACAAGATATTGCGTACATATAACTAAGTAAACGGATTCAAAGTAATTAAAATGCATAATGTTAGCTTGATTTTAACCCAAATTCTAAATATTCTTATGTTATATTTTTAATAACATTCAGTTTTTTTTTATATAAACCAAACAAGCTATAGCTCAGGATCCCACATCGAAATATTAGTTTCTGTACAGCAAGGACGGTAAAGGTAAGCTATTTTAGTCATTGTAAATTATGCGTGAAAGATTTTATCATGCTGATTACAACAATTGTCCATTATAATATAAAAAATATCAGTAAAAAGGTATATCCATATTTAATAAAATTAATAAATAAAATATATAGAGAAAATCGACTGATTCAATTAAAAAATGTTAATTTTATTGACTTTATTTGATTAAGAAACTAAAAATGTTTTAGCTTAATGCCTCATTCTTGTTAAATTCGTCACGATTCAATAGCATTAAGTAAGTTTAGAAAAAAAGCTTGGCATAAGTCATAGTTGAATCAGTTTTAGTCGGTATCCATTTGATGCATTAAATCTTATATCTTTCAAGCTGTATTTTAATACAAAGCATTCTATCTGAATGAATTAAAATATATATTGAAAATATTAAAATATATATTGAAAATAATTAAAATGATTTGTGTTTAGTACTAAAAAGTTTATATAAAGACATAAGTAAAATCGAGTCTTTGCTTACAGTATTAAGCAAATTCAGGCAAATAGCTTAGTTTAAATCAGTTTTAGCTACCAATGTATTTGAAACATGAAATATTGAGAGAGTTTGTTATATTGAATTATTGTTTATATCTACAAATTATATACAAAATTATTGCTAGATTGATCACTCAAACCACGTTATAAGCATTAATTAATTAAGAGTTGAAAATAAATAGTGTATGCCATTCTGCATGTTTTATGTTCAATACTCATTTTAAGCATTATTATACTTAAATGAAGACATATTTTAAGCAGTTTACGTGACGGAGCTTCGCTTAAGACATATTTGCGCCAGGTTTATTAAACAATAAATTCGTAACATGAAATATTAAGTGTTTGAGGTACATACGTATTGAATTAACAAACACCATTATCGATTAGTATTTAAGTGATCATTAGAATCAAGTTGTTAATTTAAAACACAAGAGCTACATTTAACTAAGCAAAAGTGTTAAATATAACTGAATTAGCCCGTTTTATGTATAATAATTAATTGTATAGCTGGTTTTTTAGTAATATTAATTAGTTTACAAGGAAAACCTTTGCTTAAGTCACAGTTGTGCCAGGCATAGTAAGCAATGTACAATAAGAAATATGAAAAGTGTAAGACAAGTATTGAATCATTACTAATACATACCATTCTGGATTATTATCTGATTGATCTGTTGAACCAACTTGTGCATCTCTCGGCAGTTTCTTCTTAATTGCTAATTGTGCTAAATGGCTGTTGTATGGCGTACAATACGAGTGCGGAATGAAGCCTTCCTGTCTCGTATCTAAACCTATCACGTACACCCAATCATTCTCTCGATATAAAATATTAACAATCTAAAACAAAACAATGATTAATAAATGCTATTTCTAGTCGAATCCGAATTGAATACTTGTCCTCTCTTCACTTCCAATTCATCATCAACACACGGTGTGAAATCATGCAGCACAACCATTTTACTATCAGGTGATAAACCATGCTCCTTCTCGATCCCAACACGCACGAGCGTCTCGATGCTCGCTGATCCAGTGATGCGTCCCATCGCTGGCGTCAATCCCGATCCGCCTTTCATCAAATCTTTATCTATATCAGCACCACTCACTGGAAGAATCAAGAAAACAACATTGAATTTGACCTATTTTACGAATCAATCAAATCTAATTACGTTTTTTCTTCTTTCCACGCCGTATACGAACAGGGCATAGAAATGCCATGTTTAAGTCGCTTTATTTACGTAGCTGGTGCGATTTTTTCACATAACAACATCGAAATATTATACAAAGAACTGTCAAATATCGTTGACCTGCGAGTTTTGACAGGAAAGTTAAAGGTGAACTTGCTACCTGGGTGAAGGTAGTTGGTACTTGAGGCATTTCTTGCTTCTCACACCGCAACAACATTGTCGTCTCACTCTCTTCCACGCGTTGTTGCTGTTACCGGCGCGACGCGCTTGGTTACATAAGCGCAACACTTTCAATTCAAAGCAAAATTTTCCATTTGCAAATTGGCTTAATTATTATTAAAGCGGCATATTTGTTGTTGTGTCCTTCTGTTCGTGTTAATTCATGCAATTGTTATATAATTTCAATTAAAACTAAAAACTTTTCTTTCTGTTGCCGACGATTTGGTGCGAATGCTGAAATTCGTTCGAATCTAGTTATTTTAACATTAGAAAGTTTAACGGCAGCAGCCTGCTGCAATTTAAAACTTTACTTAATAAATAATTGGATTCATTTCGTTGTTATCAGCTTTACATTAAAATATTATTACAACAGCAATGCTTTTACGATTTTAATTAACTTATACAATTGATTGATGTCATAAAAATATTACAAAATATGTCAATAAATATGTGTAGGATGGTTAAAAGTTAATTTGAATTAAGTCTATTATTCACTATTTCTTCATAGACATTGCCATTTTCAATTTAATATTGAAACCATGTAATTCTAAATAAATAAGTAAAATTTTGGTGGACTTGGTTCACTTAACAGTAATCGAAACAGTGCAAAGGACAGTAATTCGTTGCTGCTTAAAGCATTTGCAATATTTATTACAAAGTAAAGTGAAATAAGTGCAGTTTTGGTCATTTTTTAGTCCATTGTCGAAACAGTGAGTTTTTATACACATTTCTTTAAATTTTATGAAAAAGCAACAACATACTCATTAAATAAATTTGGAGTAAACGGATGTAACATTTAAGCAACATTTTGCTTTATTAACTCCAATGATTTCGTTGTTATACATTTTGCTGATCATAAACCGTTTTTTTGAATTAATCTCGTCAACTTATTTTTCAAAAAGTGTTTCTTTTTATATGAAAATATATACATATATTATTTCCATTTCAAGACACAATATTATCATTTTGTGATAGCCACCGAATACTACTTTATTCTCTTGATTTGCAGCACCGAATTTTAATGCTTCTTTCGCATCGTTTTGTCCTAATTTAGATTATAAAGTGATTGCATTCAAAATTCTAGTAAACTTTTCATTGAATCTTTGGTTAATGTATCGAAACTATTATGTAGTCTTAAAAACTACAGTATAATTTTTATGACAGAGTCGTGCATATTTTATAAATAAATTTTATTGTTACATAAACTTTTTATATTATATATGATTTTTAGTTTAATTTAGATGTTTACGAAAATAATAATTCGTATATATAAATAAAATTAGAAAATAAAATTCAAATTTTCGGTTTTCAAAATCAAATTGGTTGTTGTTCTTTTAAAAATCGTTGTAAACATTATATAAAAACAAGTAAAAGTAATAATATTATTACTGACCAACACTGAATAAATAGTTTTATTTATTGTAATGAATCACCCCCCTTTTACAATAATATATTTTATATTACTATATTATTTATAGTACTTATTATATACACAGATAATATACACGTTCGCATTTAATACTTAATTATAACAATACTTCGAGAACTTTAGCAAATCTTAATTGTAATTATTATTAATCTCTTTGTAGTAGTTTGATAGAACTTTCCAGGCTTTTGGACTCATGAAGCCTTGCGGCGGCTGCTCACCAGATCTTGCCAATGCTAAAAACAAACAGAAATATTTTTATTTATAAATGCCATTCAAGAGTTAGTTGCTACATTCGATATTGTATTCTCTAAATCAGAGATTTTTAATATTTTAACGTTTAAGGAACCTCTTGAGGTCATGATCGCTTTGATGGAACTACTCGCCTTTTATTTTAGGCACAAATTTGGCTAAATATAATATAAACGTAGCAGCTTAAAAATTGTACATTTTGATAAAATAAATATCGATTATTTGGGGAAACCTCATTCTCAGGAACCCTAGGGTTTAACGGAACCTAGGATGAAGAATCTTGCTTGCGGTTCTTGAAAACTATTCAGGCAGTCCGCATAGTAAATTCGTTGAAGTTAATCATTTTTGGTAACAGATGGTTCAAAAATAGCTGCATACAGCTTTTCAATTTGTTTTAATACATCAATATTATCAATTATCAATAAGTATACATTAGACCAGTGGCTTTCAATCGATGAGTAATGACTACTACAACTTGGAGTTTGATTTGGTCGCGAATTAAGTACACTTCTCTCATTTGGGTTTCGACGTAGGTAGTATCTCGTATGTTAAAGACCACTACATTAGACTTATACCTACTTGTTTATTATAATTAAAAAGGCTGATTATTTTATCAGCATTTCATCTATTTATCAGTTTAGATAGGAGTTGTCCTACATTTTTTCTAAACCATCTAATTACTTTGGCTGTATTTATGTAGGATAATATAAAATTTGTGTTAGTTTTCTTATTTTGAGGTTAAATCTCACCTCGCATCCTAGTTCCGGATATAAAATCGAAATCCGCCTTGCGCTCCGGGTCGAAGAACGCCATCCGCTGATTGACCACATCGTACGCAGCCACTCTAAACGGAATAATCTCCAACGCCGACAACCCCGGTGCCATTTTCAGCACGCGCCCGCCGTGCGTTCCATCGTACAAATTACCATCCGGCGAGCCCTCCTTGCCGAGCGGATGTGGTACACCGGCCGGATCACGGCCGACAATGTAGAAATTCGCTCCGGCGCACATTCGCGCCTTGGCGTGCCATTGCACCTCCGTCGGGCCCGCATACATCATCGGGCTGGGAAAGATGGCAAGAATGGTAGATGCGGCGTCTAATAAGCCATCATCGAGCACTGCTTGGTGTTGCTGCATGCGAACTGGTAGCGGGACATCATCGTCTTTCGTCCAGCCACCGAGTGGATGCAGAAGCAAAACAGGATTTTTGAATCCGCGTCGGATTAGCTGCTCCTTCGTGTCGGTCATCAACAAGGCATGTCCGTTGTGGATTGGATTGCGTAACTAAAATCATTTGAAAGGCGAAATTAAATTAATTATACACATTTTGATAAGTGGACGAAAAAAAAGAAATTTAATTCTATATTTTTTTCATTGTTGGCAGCAGTAGTACCACTTGACAGTTGTGAAAGTTTATACCCAAACTCGACAATTATGGTCAATTAATTAATGTAAAAGCAACAACCTTGCTAAATAATTAGTAATATTTACGAGGAATTTGACGCAATTTATGCGATTTATTAATTATTAATCACTCCTTTTTTGTTGGTAAAACGCCGGCATGAAGAAGTGGAATCGGCTTCCCATAAGAGACAAAGATGAAACCTAACAATAGTGTAACTACTTCGTACCTACCCTAACTACTCGAAGTGCGTAATTAATTTATTAACATAATTATTATAAGTAACAAAGTATGCAAGGAAAAAGTTGATTTATGATTGTCACAACACTTCTCTCACTAGCCGATTCCACTGACATACCTGGAATGCAAAAACAGCGTCCGCGCCGATCTCCTCAAATTTGCGCCGCAACTCCAACGGACTCAATCGATACGCATCGAGGCCATCATGCCATTTGATGCGCTTCAGCACTTCCAAGTCGCCGCCGACAATCCAATCGCCGCTCTCGTAGATCATGCGAATGTGCGGATGGTCCTTGTTCGTTGTGCCAAACTGTCGTGAGCAGCGTTCCTCCTTGCGATGGTAGTAGATCTCGATGTTGTTCAAAATTGCGTAACACTCATTGTTATAGGTGAGCGCGATGTCGGTGCAATCTTGCAGAATGTTCTTCTGATAGTTGTTTATTGTTAGAATGATTGGTACGCTCTGATTTGTAGCAAATTGCTGCTGTTGCGACGAGAGACAATTGAAATGCAACGTCTGCAAAAAGAATATAGAATTTAGTGAGTAGGTGAATAACATATAAACGCTTTCATTATTTTTTATTCTAGAAAAGTGTAGATTTATTTGTGCGTTGTAAAAGTTGCCGCGCATCTCAAAAGAAGTTTTTAGCACTTTTCACTTCAAGAATGCTTTACTATAAAAAATTAACTATGTTTGTTTATACATATTTAAAATCAGTAATTTTTAACGTTTTGAAGTGCATATCTATTGCAATTATAAAAGTTTTTAATGCAAATTTAACGCATTTTCGTTATTAATATTTATTAGCTCATTATATGGCAAGTCTGTTTGAGAATATAAAATTGCAATTTATATTTTTCTTCAG
>JARJDW010018588.1:0-14373 GCA_030264715.1 Adinopsis sp. GC000173 | reverse complement strand
CTCAACTCATATTAATACTAATACTAAGATACAACACAAAAATGCAAAAACGCAAAAAAATGAAAAATAGTTAAAATAATCGAAAAAATGTGAAATTATGAAAAAGCTAGAAACTTTTCAGGCCTTTCTTAACTGTTTTAGCTGCTGCTTTTTACAACATTTTTGTAACTTTATCGTGTTTTGGCTTGTGTCTACTATTTTTCGTGGTTTTCTAAAAGTTTCCGACTTTCTTAACTCTTTTAGCTACTGCCTTTTTTATACCTTTTTCGTGTTTTTGCTTGTATCTACTATCTTTCCTTCTTTTTTAAAACTCTTTGCTGCATTTTGTTTTTGACTGTTACTAGTTTGTTATTTTTTGCGCTCTTTTTATGAAAATCAGCGAAAAGTTGTAAAAATGTGCGATATCAGCATTACTTACAAAATATATAAAACTTCATATATTTGTTTCACAATTCTAAAGATGACCGATAGGGCAAAATATCGATATTGATGCAATATTAAATTTTGAGAACTATATCCAGTGTTTTTTTATTTATATTTTTCTTAATTGGTTAAATAACTCAACTTTATATCGTTTTTATTCCATATTTTTGAATTTTGAATTTTTAAATAATTTATCAATTCATGCAATTCTCTATACCTATAATCAAAAATAATTGATATTTTCATTTTATTATCGTCTACGAAATAATTAAATATACTTCACTTATTAGTTATGCTATTTCCCGCATCAATATTGAAGTTAACGTACATTACTTAATAAAACATTAATAAAACTAATTAAAGTTTTATGTAGACTGCACGTGTACTATACAATTTCAAGTAGAAAATTTTTTATTCATACTTTATTTCATTTATTATTGTCATAATGTCAGTAATATTTTTAGTTTTGGTTCTCAAAATCCTAAAATTTAATGCTTTTCTTCTTTGATTTTTCTTGAACCGTTTGGCATTTTCCAACAAAATTCTTAATGAAATTTATCACCGTCAGTTTAAAATGTTAAAAGAACAGCGTTTTTCTCACATTTTCGAGTAATCTTGAATTTTCCCATCGCAAAAATGTTTGCCCGACACCTGTGTTGTTAATGAAACTATGGGAATAAAAGTATTGGTGTTCTTCACTTTGCAATGTCTTGGGAGTTGTTGGATTAATAATTATTGCATTTTACAAACAAGACTCATAACTTTATTATAAGTTTTATAAATGTAACATTGTGCGTTACAAGCGCCGTATATCTATATGATGAAATGGTAATTTATTTCTCGTCTGTTTTGTCATTAACTTCTAAAATCAGAATATTAAATAATATTTTTATTAAACAATATGCTAGTCTATAAAAATTTGTTGAAAAACTTCATTAAACATTACGTTCTTTTATTGAAGTGGGGTTTTTACATGACTATGTCTAATATTTAAATTTTAGTTACGGAACACGTTTACAAAAACTATCATCAATTTCTTTATTAAAACAATTGATTTTCGTGATTTGCTGTTGCGGTATGGTAGCTTATGTCTTTTTCAGTTATTTTTTTTTTTATAATAAATTACAGTTTTTGTACTCCTCTGTAATGCATTATTTCATTTTTTCCCATTGTACTGCATTTTACTTACAATTTTGAGCGACCAAGTATACACCATTTGACTTAAAATGAAGATGTCGAATAAAAATTGCATTACACTGCAAAACAGCAGATGCAATTTATGTATTAAAGTGGCAAATTTTACATATTCAAATGCAAGAAAATATTACTAATAATGAAGTTGAATGTAAAAGGAGGCAAATTATTTAAAATAAATAATTTAATTTTTTACGTGTATGTTATTTCTACCTTACCAATACCTAAAGACTTTCGATTTTGTATTCTAATTTCAGCAGCACGAGCAACGTTTTCTTTCTATACACAAAAATGAAGAGTTGAATAAAATATGCTTATAAAGTATTTAAAAGCAAAATTTAATTTAATTAAAAACAAGTTATTATAGAAACCTAAGTGCAAATGCAGATCTTATTAATTAAGCACAACATTTTCATGGAATAATTGCATCTATAGCTATGTTTTTAAATGTAAATTATATGTATTAAGTTGTCCAGGGTAACATGAATATATTAATAGCATTTAAAATTGGAATTAATTTCATTTTAAATTTATATACAGATAATTCTAATGTAAGAGGCATTATTCACATTATTAATAAGTTAGTACCATAAGAATTGTGCAAGTATTAATTACATACCTGCGTTGCTTCTCATATCAATATTAAATTAAGTTTTCTGCAATAAAAGAGAATTACATTCTTGTAAACCTAGCCAAATTCATCATGTTTTCACAAAGTAAGAGCTACATAAATGCATTAGAAAATGCAGCTCTGTTTAATTCAAACATTATTGGCCAAAGCCCATTTACACCTACGAAATTTCATTGGGTCACAACGTTTGTATTATACTACCATTGAATTTATATTTTTGGTGGATAATATACGATTATTTGTATTCCACCGATTTTCCAGTGTTCCTTGAGAACTTCCTTCAGATCATTGCTCATTATCAAGTGTACGAATATATTTGCTTATCTTGATTAATAGATATATTTATCAATACATTTACGTTTTTCAGTATTTAGTTAAGCGGCTAACGACGGTTTTTTATACGCAAGAACTGAAAGTGCTTATATTTTCTTGCTGCAAATATTTTTGGCCACCATCTGACGCGATGAACAGGTGTAATCAACGACACTATGAGGAAAGCATATATGGTTTACATTATATTTCAATTCTTTGGGAATATATCGATGGTTACATTAATAGTTTTTGCATTTTCCAAACAGGAGTTGATACTTGGTTTACCATTGTCAAATATTCAGAATCTTAAAGATATTATAATTTTCATAAATGTTACAGTATTTACAATAGGCGTTTTAAACCAATATGGCGTATTTGGCAATTATATCTCCCTTATCACGTTACTAGCTTCGAAAAATAAGAGAAACGCAGTTCTTCTATTATTTGCAACCAATAATAAGGGATTTTATTAAAAACTTTAATGGAATGCCGAAATTTCAAAGAAAAGTCAATAAAGAAAGAAATTTATGTTTTTCCACACAAAAAAATTTTCATTCCAAGAATGAATGTTTAAGAATTCCGTAGAGATACTAATCTATCCAAATTTTTGATTCACCGATACCTTTAATATAGGCCTGTATAATAAGTTCGTTCGTAATTCGCATGCTCTATGTTATTATGAATGAGGATATGTGTTTTGCTTTGGTTGTTATTATTCTTTTCAGCATACAATTATATCTGTAAAAAACTATTAAATCAAGTATATTTAATCATTTAGTCAGCAAATTTAATATGTTCAAAATAGATCAGAAAAATCCGGTTTCTTTTGTATGTTATACTCAATTATCTCCGGAAATTAAATTAAGCTACAAAAATACTTGTTAAATTTGTGTAAAAATAGTTTTTGCGATTTAAAGTTGGTGGTCTTTACTTGAAAAATTTTAAAAGCTTATGCCAGTCTGTAACATTTGATTCGGCTACAATAACATCAATAGTAGACCAAAGCCTACCTTCTACGTTGCGAGGAGTTGCTGAAGCGGTTGGAGTGTCCGATGACATGGTAAAAATACATCTCCAAGCAGTTTATGTTCAATTTGAATTTAGAAAACCATAAATTGTTTGACAAAGTTGTTCCCTTTTTTCGGTATGCTTAAAAGTGATTTAAATTTTTAACTCTCTGCTAGTTGAATTCAAATATATACTACAATTTAAACTTCAGTAAGAATAAAGTAATTACAGAGTTTTCATGTATGTTCAAAAGCAAAATAAAAAATCGATACAAAATTACAAACATTTCAGCTAAACGTTAAAATAATTACTCTTAATCTTGCTTTTATTATTCATCTACATTATATTTAATGTAATTATTAAGTTCTAGCCTAAAATATTCGATGTTAGTTCAGTGTTTTGGCAGTACGTTTAAAACAATCCAAAAAATGTTTAAACCAAAGCAACATTTTCAACAAAAAACAATAAACGCTTAATTTACTATGTTATTTTCATTCTCAAACGGCATCACTATTAGCTGGAAAGCGGCAACAGGTTAAAATTGCGCAATTTTTTTGTGATGGTTTTATTAGTTATGTTCGGCGCACTATCGGCACTGCACTTATTCAATTGCGTGGCGGTCGGACAATGCAAAAGCGTTGCTATCGTCGAAGATTTGGTTGTAACGTTCACCGTCGATATCTGATTGTATTTACTTGCACGTGTACTACTTGCTGTTCGGACAGTGCAAGTTACGCGAGCTGCTGCATAGAATAGACCGCAGCACTATAAGCTTTGTTTACTGCCTTTAACGGAATCATTGCGTATTTAATGTGCGCCGTATTGTTGGTAATAATTGTATTCAGCGACGCTGAGATAGGCCTAATTTTTTCCGCACACTTACCGCTCGTCGACGTTGTAGTTCATAAGACATTATTTATAAAAAATAGATGATAGATTAAGAGAATAATTTGCCTGATTTGTACTCAATGTTCTTAGTAGCAGTGCTTGCATGAGTAATTATATGTATTCTAAAGATGATGTTTTCATTTTTTAAGGCCACTACTTAATACTCATTTGAAGCTTAAATCTATATAGATATGTAAGCTGTAACTATGAAAAATCCAGAGATTATTGAGAAATATTTGTGTAAATATACCCCAACGTAAAGAATGATTTTTAAATACTTGAAAAGTGAAAAGTGAAAATAACGAAATTCTTAGAATAAGTAACGTAGAAAATTTACCCCATCCCCGCTATTCACAAGTTATTACATGTTTTTTAGCATTTGAATATATTTAATTATAAAAACCCAAGGTTTGTTAACAAATTTTAATTAAAGCCACCATCAGAAATGAAACAAAATTTTTATAAAAAGTTTTATTTATATGAATGGTAAGTAGGTAAAATTAAAATTTATTATAATTTCGCTTCAGTTCTGATGATGGCTATAGAGCCAAAATTTACATTAACTTCAAATAAAATTTGTGAACATACCTAGGGTCTTTATAATTAATTATATTCAAAGTTTAAAAGATGGTGTAAATAGTGTTAAACATGCCGTAAAATGTTAGCCATTTCTTATTTTTTAATAGATAGTTGAGAGAGGCGGAAATCACTGAATTTATGTCAAATTCCAAGCTCCAAGTACCAAGTATAGAAAGATGTTATATTAGAATGTTGAGCACGACTACAAGGAGTCAGATTCGTGCGAGTATGATCTCGGTCTACCGCTAATTTGTGATCATCGCATTGTCGGAATACTAACTCACAATTAAACGAAAAATTGTATAGTTGATGGGCTAGTTTTTTTTTACAAACTACACCGCATTTCTAATAAGATTAAAGAGACAGTTGGGAGAGAAAAGAATTAGTGTGAATTTATCAAATTCTGAGTTTAATCCTGCACTAACAACGAACACTTGTTGATTAGAGAATACATTAAAATTTTGTAAACATCTTTTTCTTTGTAATCACTTCATGATTGTTTGACAGACAAAATTATTTACATCAATTCAAGATCACTGCAGCGGGATTACTGTAATATTGCGACAAGACTGAAAGTGTCGCTCTAATTCATTCACGTAATATCTGCATTATGACTGTTCCCTGCATGTACATACTACCGATAACATAGAGATTGCCGAACCTTCAAAATTTCTCTAACTGAATTTTTACGACGTTGGAGCCATAATGGCTGAAGCAGCGGCTTTTTCGTCTGGAGTGTAAAAGTTGGAAAGTGGAGGATTAAATTAAAAGTGTAAATAAAAAAGTTTAACGTAGCTTAAAAAATATTGATACTAGTAGGGGAAGGTTGCCCAAGTCGTACCCCCTAACTTATATTGTCTGTAATTTGAAGAATTAAATAGCAAACACAAGTTTGTTGGTCCTATATAAAACTATAGTACGTACTGTTTCTATTTACTGTTAAGAAGTGAAAAAAGTCATATACATTTCTTTGTAATTTCGAATTTTCAAAAATTACTTAGGAACTAGGAATTCCTAAGTCGTACCGCAACTTTCAATTGGAAGAAACAAAGTAGTAAAGCATATTTTTTATTATATTATGTTTACATAACACTTATGTGGATCCGACCTGTACAATTACGGCATAAATTTTGTTAATTAACGTCTAATAAAATTTTAATTCTTATAATATAACTTATTAAATTTTAGACATTAACGTACTGAAGATGAATTTCAAACAAAATTTGTGGCAGACTTATCCATTCTGATAATTAGATTTGGAAAATATGTAGTTGCTAGCACAATGTAAGGGAGGTACCGTATGACTTAGGATCCGAGTGAATATTATTATATTAATATATCATTGTCACACAATATCCAAACAATATTTAACTTTGCTATACAAGGCAAATAATGCTTAAATAAATGTATAATATATATTAAAAACGTAATATGCAATTATTTAGTATCAATTAGCTGTAGAAGCTTACAAATACTAGATAAATATTATATGACATCGTTAAAAAATGAACTTTGTAGAATAAAATCTGTACGCCCAGTGATAGGGCGACAAAACTTCAATATACGCTAAATGGGACTAAATTGGTTTGTATTGTTACTGTTTTTGGAAGTTTAGGCCTAAAAGCTTCTGCAAAATCGCGGTGGTACGACTTAGGCGCAGGTTTGACTTGGACAACCTTCCTCTATATGACTCATTTTCCGTTTTGTATATGCTGCAAGTATAATGTATCACATTTTTAATTAGAAAATAATACTTAATAACAAAATAAAAAATTCCTTACTAGTTAAGTGGCAATTAATGGTCGAATAATGTGCGCAATGGGCGCTAAAAATATATTTATTTCATTAAAATGTTATCTAATGATACAGTAACTAGCATTACAATTAAAAATAAAAATGGGGTACATTATCTCAATTAGCAACGCTCCAATTTAGTATAAAAAGCGAATTCGCAAAGTAGGAACTTATCCACTCAACATGAAATTCTACCTGATTTTTGTGGCAGTTGCATTCCTTGGTAAGTTAACTGTTTATAATAATAAATGTTTTAAATATCTAATAATTGTAATACGTGGGTGATCTGAAAATGTTTGCGTCTGCACTTTTTTATGCTTTTGTGTCCTCCTTTCTGGTATTTTGTGCTTTGTGCAATGTGATGCTGAGAAAACGCAAAAAACATAAAAATGGAACGACAAAACAAAGAAAAATATTTAAAAAAAAGATAGAAACCCACAAAAGGGAAAAAGAGAAGAAGCACGAAAAAAACGCAAAAAAATAAAAAGATAATAAAAAATAGAGCAAAAAGTGAATAAAACCTAAAAGAGGAAGTAAAACGCAAAAACCGCAAATAAAATGTAAAATATTATAGGGATGAAGACTCGAAACTTTTCTGACTGCCTTTGTAATGAGTAATTTTATTTATTTTGATGATACTCTTACTTGCTTAATTTAAAATATTTTTACAAATACAGTGATAAGGAGTAGGTACATTTAAATAAAAATAATAATATCATAAATTCACTATAAAAGTTGATACAATTGGAAAAAATATTTGTTATATATTCTATGTTAATTCAGCGTACTGCAATGCATGCGAAACCGATGACGATTGTCCCAGCGATCAGCAATGCAGTCAAGAAGAATGCGTAGACCGTTGCACCCAAGAGGCGTATGAAAATTGCGTCGTGAAAAAAGGCCCATACACCCAATGCATATTAGTTTGGGGTTACCCGTATTGCACGTGTCGGTATGGTCTGACCGACGGAGGCGAATGTTGTGACCACGATGATAGCGAAGATGATACTGAAGATTGCTAAATATTAATTGAATTGTAAACTGCAGCAAAAACTTTTAGTAAATATTCAAGCATTAAAATGTGTTTTGTAGATAAAAATTCCTTCTTCATTGCGTAGCGGCATTTTGCGTTTCAGTTTTATTTTAATACGTTTTTGGGATTATGCATTAATAGAACGAAAATACTTACATAAACCCGCAAATCTGTGAATATGATTTACCGTTCCAGGCAAAAGAAAGTTATTTCTTACATTGCAAAGTGACACTTCTTCGCGTTTAATTTTAATCCAGCGTCCCAAACTCAAGTTAATAATTCTCTTATATGTTACAAATATTCTTTGAATGTTCCTACCAAATACTATTACATCGTCTACTTTTCTATTTCACCTCATTAAACACGTCAACGGCCAATTTTTGTAATGTTGCGGGTGCATTAATTAATTTAAACGGCATATGTCCAAATTTATACAACCCTCCTAGATTGGTCGCTGTAAACGCTGTTCTCGTTTTATCTTTCTCTTCGATAGTAAGTTCAAAATACCCAAAATTCATATCGAGTGGAGTGAAGTAGTTAGCGACCTGTAAGTACGATAGTAAGTGGTCTGTTAATTTATGTGTAGCAACTTTCTTGTCAAGTTTCTATAATCGATGCATATTCGACGCAAATCATCTTTCTTTCGAACCATTACAATCGGCGATGCCCATATATTAGCTCACACTCTTTCTCAGAGACTCTGAAAGCGTGCTATTTGATCGGCGCCACCGATCCAGTTTTAATTTCATCAGTCACAGCTCTGCTAAATCGCAGTAATCCCAGTCTCCCGTCGCTGTTTGACATTACATCATCGAATTCATATATGAAGTCAATTAATTCTTCTTTTCCATGGGTAGACAAAACATTATTTATCATAAACTCTTGAAAAAGCTGTTCATCACCTCCATTTTGAAAACTATTTCTTCGTTCGGCGTTCCGTGCACCACTGTTAAATGTTTTTGCACCTTTCACACAACTTGCGTCCAAAATTCTTTACTGTTGCGGGGTGTTTCTCCTTCTCATCATCTTCTGAGAGTACGTAAATACGGTAAATACGAGTATAGGAGTATTCAAAATAATAAGAATAACAGCGAAAAATAAACCATATTTAACTGTATTGCATAAAGTGTATTTATTGTTTTGTTATTGTTTATGCACGTAGAAATTAATAAAGTCTCCGTCGCATTGTTTAATTAGGATCTAGTTATGCAACAAGCGATCAGGCGACGTATCCGTTTGCTTTAAAACAATATTCTAAGTAGGAATGGTAGGAATACACAAGTTTAAAACGGTCAGGAATTGAGCATAATAATAGCATATAGGTACTGATGAATTTAACAAATTTGTTTCTTTATTGTGCCCAGGATATAAATTGCCAAATAGAAAGACTATATTAAATGCATTTGGCAGTTGGCGACTGCTTGTAGTGATCCAAAGACCCAATGAGTGCGACTGCTTGCTACACTAAGTGAGTTTTAAAAATGTTTATTTACATATTTATAAAGTATTTACAATGTATAGTTACAAGTTATTTGGTGCCTCTGTTGAAGGGCTTTTGCCATTATCAGAGAATTTGTTTAGCTAAATGTGTGCATTCCTTTTATACTCATCCTTAAGAGTGGGGTGAGAGTGGGTTTGAGTTTTTAGTTGAGTGGAGGTTGCGCGTAATAACCGTGTTCAGATAGCTAGGGGTTGCGCGTAGGTAGTTGCGAGTTGTGCGTAATGACCGTTGCCTGTTGCCAGGTCCTTTTACTAATTGCTTCATAATGTCTGCTTCAAATTAATATTTCATATATTACGAGCATTCAACACAAAATTACTTAGACTATTTATACAACTCACATAATCTAGCCACTATAATTTTATAAGTATTCTCATATTCATTGCACAAAGGAGTATTATCTAAACTAATCGCATAATGAGAATTTTTTTTGTACTATTGATATTATTAAAGTTTAATGAATTCATAGTAATAAGAGGTATAGTATTTTTGTCATTTTTAATAAACCGGCGGTTTAATTAAAGTTTGAATAACTGCAATGAAAAGTATGATAGTTAATAAATACATGTCATTTACATATCCAATAGTTATTATAATTAAATAAATATAACGTATAACACGTCAAAAGTTGTTCTTTTTCGTTGATTAATTTCTTGTGTTTTGGAAATTGCATTTAAAATTGACTTAATATTTGCTTGTTATGTTAAATAGGAAGTATTACTGGAAATATTTTCTATCGGAAGAGCTAATAGAATAAGATTAAAAATCATTACTAATGTTGTGAAACAACAATTATCAAAACTTGATAAATAATTGAAAATCTTCAATTTATTATATTTAAAATTTTAAACATCTTTAGAAAATCTTATATAGCTTATATGATAACTAAATAGTTAAGAAATTAATTTTACTTGCGTTGAAGATTACAAAAGTAGCGGTTTAGAAATGCAATGTGCAAAACTGAAAATATTGTATATAAAAATGCACACTATCTTTCTTAGTTGCTTTTGAGGATTGCCATTTCTAATTACTTTAGCAAACCTTAAGTTTGGCTATTTACAATATTACAGATGGAAACAAAAAAGATTAGCACACTTTGCAAGGGCAGTCGCTTTTTTCAATATATTTTAATAATTGCATAGTTATACGGTTTATTCTTAGACATAATTGTCGATCTACATAGAATCGTTGATTGTATAATACATACTAGCAAAATGTACATTCCAAACCACAAATTGTACTTTTTAAGGTAAACGTATGAGATCAAAAATAAAAAATATATTAATTATATTATTATAATTTTATAATATATATTTTAATATTACGTAATACATAAAGAATCAACTCACATTTTCTCGTTGTCCGAGGAAAGATTTTACAATCGTTGGTGCCATATCTTTTGTATAAAATTCTTGTAGTTTCTGATACATTTTTAGAGCCCAAAACTCTTCATCCCTTTCAATTGTTTAATAAAAAAAGTAGATTTTTATTGCCACTATATACCATAAAATGGCACAATTTTGCATTAGCAATTTCTAATTGCCCCTGGATCTATAACAAAATTCCTATCAAAGAAATGTTTAAATATTATAATTTAATTACAAGCTTGGAAATAGTGTATGTGATTTTCCGATAACTTA
Source organism: Adinopsis sp. GC000173 (assembly GCA_030264715.1). Lineage (NCBI taxonomy): Eukaryota > Metazoa > Arthropoda > Insecta > Coleoptera > Staphylinidae > Adinopsis > Adinopsis sp. GC000173. The sequence goes on along the minus strand of JARJDW010018588.1, from coordinate 3,370 downwards.
ATTTTGCCATCTTTAATGTGTAAATAATTCACTTTTTTTTCCTTGACGGCCCTTTCCAATGTATCCCCACTTTTAAAAACGCTATGGCAGCATTTTACCTCTACAATCTCATTTTCATTTATAATACCTAAATAATTTAAGAAATATAATTTTATGTATTTGATCTTTTTTTTACTTTACCATCGGGGCTGACACCAAAACATCAATTTTTGGAATAAACAAAAAATCCCGAGGATTTAACTTTTTTATTTGTTACTTGCTCAAATAAACTAATCGCTACAGCCTCGTTGGATTTACCAAATTGTGTGGCAGCAAAGTGACTCTCATTATAATTTAATATTTTGGATAAAATATTTTTCCTGGGTGTGGTTGCTTTCAACTTAATAATTTGACCAAAATAAGACGCAGTTAATCCACTTTTCTTATGACATAAATTATTTTTATTGTTATATTGGCCAACAGAAGTGTTTAAAATTGTACCGCGCTCTTGTGATGTTGTCTGAAATAATAAGTTTTAAAAATACTTTACACAATTTAATAGTAATTTATGTACGTACTTGTAAGGAACTCTAAACTCGCCCGTTATTAAGAGAAAAAATTGCCTGATTTGTACTCAATGTTCTTAGTAGCAGTGCTTGCGTGAGTAATTATATGTATTCTCAAGATGATGTTTTCATTTTTTAAGGCCATTACTTAATACTCTTTTGAAGCTTAAATCTATATAGATTTAAGTATGCTGTAACTATGAAAATTCCAGTGTTTATTGAGAAATATTTGTGTAAATATAACTAAATGTAAAGAATGATTTTTAAATACTTGAAAAGTATCCAAAAAGTGAAAATAACGAAATTCTTAGAATAAGTAACGTAGAAAATTTACCCTATCCGCGCTATTCACAAGTTATTACATATTTTTTAGCATTTGGATATATTTAATTATAAAAACCCAAGGTTTGTTAACAAATTTTAATTAAAGCCACCATCAGAAATGAAACAAAATTTTTATAAAAAGTTTTATTTATATGAATGATAAGTAGGTAAAATTAAAACTTATTATAATTTCGCTTCAGTTCTGATGATGGCTATAGAGCCAAAATTTACATTAACTTCAAATAAAATTTGTGAACAAACCTTGGGTCTTTATAATTAAATATATTCAAAGGTTAAAAAATAGTGTTAAACATGGCGTTAAAGGTTAGCCATTTCTTATTTTTTAATAGACAGTTGAGAGAGGCGGGAATCACTGTGAATTTATGTCAAATTCCAAGTACCAAGTATAAGAAGATGCTATATTGGAGCATAGAGTAAGAAACTTACTCTATGATTGGAGTGTTGAGCACGACTACAAGGAGTCAGATTCGTGCGAGTATGATCTCGGTCTACCGCTAATTTGCTAAATTGATCATCGCATTGTCGGAATACTAACTCACAATTACACGAAAAATTGTACACTTAATGGGCTAGTTTTTTTACAAACTACACCGCATTTCTAATAAGATTAAGGAGATAATTGGGAGAGAAAAGAATCAGTGTGAATTTGTCAAATTTTGCGTTTAATCCTGCACTAACAACAAACACTTGTTGTTTACAGAATACAACAAAATTTTGTAAACATCTTTTTCTTTGTAATCACTTCATGATTGTTTGACAGACAAAATTATTAACATCAATTCTAGATCACTGCAGCCGGATTACTGTAATATTGCGACAAAACTGAAAGTGTCGCTCTAGTTCATTCACGTAATATTTACACTATCACTGTTGCTTGCGGGTACTATCGATAACATATAGAATGCCAAACCTTCAAAATTTCTCTACCTAAATTTTTACGACGTTGAAGCCATAATGGCTTAAGTAGCGGCTGCATATAACTATGTATTTTTAATTTTCTTCGCCTGGAGTGTAAAATTTGGAAAGTGGAGGATTCAATTAAAAGTGAAAATGAAAAAAGTTGAACGCGGCTTAAACATTATTGATACAAGTAAGTATATGACTTATTGTCCGTTTTGTATATGCTGCAGTTATAATGTATCACATTTTTAATTAGCAGATAATCCATAATGACAAAATAACCACCTTACTAGTTAAGTGGCAATTAATGATCAAATAATGTGCGCAATGAGCGCTAAAAACATATTTATTTCATTAAAATGTTATCTAATGATACAGTAACTAGCAATACAATTAAAAATAAAAATGCGGCACACTATCTCAATTAGCAACGCTCCAATTTAGTATAAAAAGCGAATTCGCAATGTAGGAACTTATCCACTCAACATGAAATTCTACCTGATTTTTGTAGCAGTTGCATTTCTTAGTAAGTTAACTGTTTATAATACTAAATGTTTTAAATATCTAATAATTGTAATACGTGGGTGATCTGAAAATGTTTGCGTCTGCACTTTTTTGTTTTTGTGTCCTCCTTTCTGATATTTTGTGCTTTTTTGCAATCTGACGCTGAGAAAAGAATAGAAAGAAAAAATGCAAGATGCTTATAAAAATGAAAAGAGAACAAAAACTGCAGAAAAAACGCAAAAAAACATAAAAATGGAATGACAAAGCAAAGTAAAATATTTAAAAAAAAACATGGAAACCCACAAAAAGGGAAAAGTGAAGAAGCACGGAAAAAACGCAAAAAAATTAAAAGATCATAAAGAATAAAACCTAAAAGAGGAAGTAAAGAACAAAAACCGCAAATAAAATGTAAAATATTATGGGGATGAAGACTCCAAACTTTTCACACTGCCTTTGTAATGAGTAATATTATTTATCTTGATGATACTCTTACTTGCTTAGTTTTAATATTTTTACAAATACAGTGATTAGGAGTATATATCAAAAAAAAAAAATAATAACATAAATTCACTATAAAAGTTGGTACAATTGAAAAAAATATTTGTTATATATTCTATGTTAATTCAGCGTACTGCAATGCATGCGAAAGCGATGACGATTGTCCCAGCGATAAGGAATGCGATCGCGGAGATTGCGTAGCCCGTTGCAGCGAAGAGGCGTCTGCCAATTGCTACGCACAAAGAGGCCCATACGCCAAATGCGTAATGATTTGGGGTACGCCGCAGTGCTTGTGTCCGTATCTCGACAACGACGACGGCCAATGTTGTGAAACCGAAGAAGACGAAGATGAATGCTAATTGTTAATTGAATTGTAAAACTGCAGCAAAAACTTTTAGTAAATATTCAAGCATTAAAATGTGTTTTGTAGATAAAAGTTCCTTCTCCATTGCGTAGCGGTATTTTGCGTTTCAGTTTTATTTTAATATGTTTTTGGGATTCTGCATTAATAGAACGAAAATACTTATATAAACCCGCAAATCTCTGAGTATGATTTACCGTTCCTGACACAAGAAAGT
>JARJDW010018585.1:0-16011 GCA_030264715.1 Adinopsis sp. GC000173 | reverse complement strand
TTTACTAGTATCATTACTAAGAAAAAGACTTGGCAACGCTGGACCACTTTTTCTGTCAATATAACGAGTTGTCAGTATATCGATAGCCTTTAAATTTTAGTGAATAAGCCCCATTATCAGTTAACTTACAATTGAAAAATATCAAACAAAAAATATCTAATTGTCACTTCCAATAACAATATATAATATAATAATAACATTTTCATGTAATGCAAGTAAAGTGACAATTCTAAGGTAGTATGTACATATTTCATCTCTACAGCTAAAATGCTGACTTGCAAAGCACAAATGTCTCCTCGAATATCAGTCGAATTTTCGCAAAACGTCGCATAAATCTGCGATAAAAATATTGCGCCACGATTTGACTAAGTTATAACATCTAATTACTCGTTCTAGGAACAATATAATAGCAACATTTTCACACAATAGTTGATAGTTTCAAGGTTGACATTTCTTTTTCACGTGGAAGTAATACAAAGCTATAAATTTCAACATACAAAAGTTCGTTTTGACTAAAGCGTCACCTTAATTTCCGGCAAATATATTCTGCAACGATTTGATTACGTTCCACTTAGCATTTATTTCTTCTACGAACAATATAATAGCAGCAATGTTGATAAACTAATAGTTAAATGGTAAGAATTTGTTTTTTAAATTGAAATTGTAAGCAATGATTACAATACGCAAATCAAGAGTTTGCAACAATAACGAGGCAGCTCCATTTATTTATAACATCAGCATAGCTGGTTTAAGATTAAAGTTTAGCGTTGCCTTCTTATTGTGATAAATTCTAAAAAAACACCTAAAATTTGAGTAAAATTTCGACTGCAAATTACTTAACTTTCCAGCTTCAATCTTTTAGGTATATTGAGATATAAGAGCGGAATGTCGGCGCGTATGCTTGATTTGTCTGCTTACTTATTATGCGATTTTCTTGTGAAAATTTTACAGTTTTCTTAAATTTGATAACCGATTGCTGTTTAATTCAAGTCTCTATGTTAAGTCGTTTTTGAGAAAATATCCAAAAACTTTATGTGAAGTGCAATTTTTTGCTCAGCGATTTTCAGCAGTGTAAAAGCATTTTCCGGCATAAACTATATATGGTTAGGTACGTTGAATGTAGTAGTTTCAAATGTACATTATCACATTAAAAAAACTGTAACAACTTTACAAAAAAGGGCATAAAACGTTAGTTAAGGAATCAAGCAGGCGCGTCGAAATTCCCCCCTTAAGTAAGGAAAGAATCAAATGAAGCAGCCTTAAAAACTAATATAACAAAACAAACAAACGAAAAATGTAAATGAGAAAAAAATCATCAATTAATGCAAAATCTAGTCATCTTCCAGCTCGTTCGCTTTGCCAAATCGTCGTCAACTACTTCCTCCTACACTACCTTCTTGTTCCATTACGTGGAAGAAGTATTTTTTAGATCCCTGATATGTTCTGACACTCAAAACTACAAAAAAATTGGGCTGCCTCGTGCAGCACTGCTGCACATCCTTCAAATGTCACCTGCAACTACTCTCAATTTTGCGAAAAATGTCGCTTTGATTCCCCGCAAACTACATTTCCCTATGATTTGTTTACGTTCCGTCTAACTTTGTTGTAAGAACAATATAATAATATAATTTGCATTTCTTTCTAAAACCGAAATGTAGTAAGAGTTGACGTTCATCAACCCACACATACGCAAAACATCAAATTAATTCACAACAAAATAATTTATTTAATAAACAATGTTTTTGTCAACATTTGACTTGATTAAGGCAAATAAGGCAGCGAATGCTAAAAAAATTATTTTTATCTGTGACACAGAGTACATTGACTTATCAAATATTACTTTTATATCAGCGCATTAAAGCAGCAGCGCCAATAATTTTTATTTTATCTGAACGAAAAAAAAAACGCAATAATTATTATTCACATATGAACAAACAAAAAAAATGATAAATTATCATTAATGAGGAATATGCACAGCTGGCCGCATTAAAATTTCAAATTTTTACGTGTTACGTCAATTTAAAATAAATAGATAAAAAAAAATGTTAATCATGTATGCTTGAAAATGCCCACAACAATAGAAAAGATAATTTTAATACAACAATGTACAATGTAAGTACTACGTATACCATACACGATGCATTTCGAAATCAAACGCTTAGATAGTTATTTATATTATTTTATATAATAAGAATCGTTTTCATAGAATTTTGCGAGCGTATCAAGTATTTTTAATAACTAGTGCATAAATGATTTAGTTGAGATGCAAACCACCACAAATATTGCACTTGCATACTCTATTTATTAAAATTATTAATTTAGCGTAGGTGAGAAAAGAACGATGTCAATTCAAAACAAAACAAAAAAAAAACACAATGTCAACATTTATGGAATTAGCCATACATTTCGCATCAAGCTATATCATCGTTGTTTGTTTGTACCGCAAGGATAAATAAGGTCACGCGAGTCAAAAAGAAGTGAAACAATATCTTGGCGCTGCAATCGTTCGTTTTCATCTAACAAACAAACGCTTTAAATTGTCACTGTCGTAGATGGAGTTAAACAATGCGTCGTAGTCGTCCTAGTCGTCATATGCCGTTGTTTTGCATTTTTCTACTACACGAATAGAGTGAGTGTTTTTTTTGACGAGGACGACGATGCGATGCATGAATTGAAACAAAATGTTGTACTACACACAAATTGCCATAGCAACCCGTCCGGCTACGTGTTGTTTTTTTTTTGTTTGTAGCCTAGCAACGTCGAATATGATTATATACAACAATGCACGAAAATGTATAGAATTATGGATGGATGGATAGATGATTAAAAACGCTTACCACTTGGCCTTTCTGCTGCGCGGATCGTGATTCTCGTAACGAGAAAACGCCGCCACCCACGGACGTTTCCAGCCAGTAACCGCATTTCGCCTCACCTCCGCAGAATGTGCCTCGCGGATGCATGATTAGTACACCGTTTGTTGTCAGCCCATCGATTTCGCGGCCGTTTTCCTGCCACTTCGTTGCCTTTTCCTAAAAACGTCAATCACACAATGAGAACCGCTATTATTAACAGCAACGTTCCTTCTTCGTCAAAATAATGTACATTATAAATATGCAGCACATCGAATTAGAATATGCATGCGTATATGTATGTATATTGCATTTCGCAATAAGCACGTCGTAATAATCATTTCCATCCCAATTGGATTGTTGTTTGCATATTACGTCATTTTTTTTTCAGATATAAAGCGCTGAATTGCATTTTTATATATAATTTTATTAAACTTTTTCGTCGAAATATAGTGAGCGTAGCGCAGCAATGCCGTTCTACGAATTGGTGCAATCAAACGCTTTTCTATGTAAATTGCATTTTCAAATGCATGCTTATGACACGATTCATATGTAATTTTTAAAAGTGAAACACATTTCGACAACTAAACATTAACAATAAAAAATAACCAACCGACCACGAAAAAGTTATACAATTTTGTGCTTACTTATACACAGATGGGTTATAGACAACTCGTTGACAGCTTTTATTTTCATCGATTGTTGAAGAAATAAAATCAGTTTGTCGAACGACATAACATAACAATTCCGCAAAACGAGCATATGCTATTTTAGCAGAAGAAAAAATCATCATAACTACTCTATGGAGAACATTTTATTCTGTATGTGGTAGTTTTGTCGGCCTAGCATCAATGTCATTTCCTTTTCTAAACCAATATTTTTTCTTTTGAAATGTTTCACTTGTATTTGACAAATCTACATGCATATAAAGTATATCTTTTGTTTTTCGTGTACAAATATTAGGAGGTTCGTTCCATTATGACGTCCGGAATTATTTGGAAGTAAGTGCGCTTTTCATCAAAGTTCATAGTTTGACGGTTGTTCCATTAGCCGTTGAACAATAATAATGATAACTATAGTGGAACCTTGGTATATGTCCTTAATATCTTCTAGACGTTAGGACGTATACCGAAAATAGATCGTATATCAAACCAACATTTCGTAGCAATGATTAAACAGTTCTAATGTAAAAAAACACTTTTCTGTATATACAGAATATTGCAATGAAAAATACTAAAATTTTGATAAAGATTTGCATGCATTCTGAAATATGTTAATTTTTAATGGTTTTTCAAGCGATTTGTTTCAATGAAAACGCTTGAATGTACAGAAATTTTAATAGTTTTTAAGTGAAAATCGCTTAAACAATACGGAAATTTGCAAAATAATGGGCTAACACCGAATTACGTTCCACTTTCTTATTCATAATGTCTATGTAGTTTAATGTTTCGTATGTAAAAATCATAGAAATGATGAAAAAATTATGAACTTCTAAGACCGCGTTACATTCAATTCAATTAATAGATGCACCCTAATTTGTTTTGATTTCAGAATATTTTTAATTTTATGTCGATTTCGGTCGTTATTTGTGAAGAGTATTCGTTCGGGAGTAGTTTTGAACGCGTCTAATGGAACAAAACAGAAGAAATTGCTGTCAAGCGCTTATGACTAAGCGGCTTTGTTAAACAATAATTTGATGACCCAATTTTTAATAAGAAAGTAATTAGATTAGAGCGCGTAAGATTGGACAAGTCACCGCACCAGGCGACAATACCCTTTGTCACTCGCTTAAATTATTGAACTCAACTCGAGCGTCAGCACAAATTAAATAATGAAATAATGGATTAATAACACAATGCATCGTGTTTAAATAACGTGCAGCAGCTCTCGTGTCAAAGAAAAGAATTCCATTCAGATTCAGATTCTAATTCTAGCACATCTTTTCATTATCATTATCTCCATTCATTATTGTGATATTTATAATTGTGTTAGATACTCACCCCTAAAAAAATATTTCTCGATGTGTCAAAGCCGGCAGCGTATATTCGACAAATCTTCGGACAGCTACGGTCCGAGATGATTCGACACGCAAAGCGCGATATCGTACTTTGCATCACCTTATTTTCACCGGTCTTGTCGCCCGGAATCGTATCCATTACGACGAAATCGATCGGACTCTCCGATGATCGGCCAATCTGCAACAACAGAACGAGAGAGGAACAGCATCAATATATGTGGATGTGAATGAACCGTCGCGTCGTCGCTTTTTTGTCGCGCGCATTTCACGTCTAGACGTTTCATTAAGCGCACGTGCGCCTGCGTTTACTCTTCTTTTGTTTTTTATCATTTCCCTCATTTTATTCAAAATATTGTCAATTGTTTGAACATCATCATCATCTTGAATGCTTGAATTCGCTGACTGTATTTAATACCGGTGGTGCCAGTTATTGTTATACGATATAAGAAAAATATACGAAACATATCCATGCATAATACACTGACTTGTTTCTAATTGTTCGCCTACTTTATCTCTAATTAAACATAACAATACATGTTTGAAGGCAAAACTAAACTAACAACTGAAATTGAATATTTATTATCACAATGGATTATTTACACGGCTCGAATTTAATCATAAATAAAAGCGCGCGCGCGCGCGCAAAAAAATTATTAAATAATTAATAACTGTTTTGTTGTTGTTGTTTTCAATGCAAATGGTCAATTAATAATTCAATCGAAAGGTCAACATTTTAAACTGATTAAATATTCACTATTTTATCAACAATTTTTATTACACACTTGAACAATTTACGCATGATGCGATTAATTGCTCGAAAAAAGGTGAGAAATGAACGGTTGTCTTGATTTATTTTTGAATTTTGAATGTCAATTTTTATTACATAATTTTGATGTAATCCCAAGATTAGAACTAATCCAATATTCATGGTCAAGTCTGTAGAATTGGGATTAATTATTGCAAAATGATTATAATCGCAATTTTCATAAGTTGGAACTGGAAGTGAATTTATTAAATTAGAATCTCATTGAGGTAAAAAAAGTGAAAAATCTGTGAACATATGCGCAAAAACCATAACGAATGTCGTGTGCTAGTTTATTACTAGAACGCATTTCATTTTATCCTGGGATTCAAATTAATCTAAAATTTACAATCAAATCTACTGCATTGGGATTAATTTTGTTGCACAATAATCAGAGAATTAAAAAATGTCCCTGGTGAGAAGTTGAAACGCAATAGAAGCTAAATATTTCCAAAAGAGTATGAAAGCGAAAAATCTTTGAAAGATTTTTACGCATTAGAAGTGATTCAAAATTAATAGCCAAAATCTGTTAAAATTAGATTTTATTTTGGAAAGAAGAAGCATCCAGGCATAACGTATATCTATTTTTACCAAAATTATTATTATTATTTGTTTATTACAGAATTAATGAAGTGAAAGGTGGCTAGAAATGTTTGCTAATGTGACTAATGCAAAATTAATGTTCGTATCTGTTCGATCCATTATTACATGTCGACATAATTATCGAATTTCATATTTTTGCATGATTGATGGCTTTAACATGTCAGGCATTACAACTAATCCAAAAATTATGGTAAAATCCAAAGCTGACCAAATGGAATTAATTGGGAAAAGCAGCATATTAACTTATTATGTTTATGACCATTTTGCAATAAATTTTGTGCAAATTTTGTGAAAATTTTACGCATATAAGAAAAATTTAGTAAAAATTGCTACTAGGGAATGATTGTCACCCCTATTTTTTATTTTGACTGAATATTAAACGGAATTTTCATAATATTCCCCATTTTTAATCAATTTTTTTGTTTAGAAATTAAAACTAATTAGCCATTTAAATAGCAAATGATATTAATTAGTCTGGCCAAGAGAAAAACAATCAGACTTGATCATTAATAACCATTTTCGTATGAAACTCGCAGTTGAAAAACATGAAAGGCGCGCACGATTAGCTAGCGTCTAGACGCGCTTTGAGGTTGTTTGTTTTTTTATCACAACATTGCTCTCCTGCTCACCTGAAACATGTCTGTATTATCGTCCGGCGTGTATTCGACAATCACCGCATGATTGCGCGACAGCGTATACGAGATGGAGTGCTGTCGGGCGTCGAGTATCGCCTGCGACGAGTGCGGCGTCTTCACCACGTAGTGCTTGGATCGTTTGACGCCGTTCGATTCTTGACGTTTGTACAGCACAAACTTGCTGCGCCGTCGGCCGCGATCGCCTTGCGGCAAAAATCCATTATAACTGCAGCAAGAAAAAACAACGATGATCATTTATTTGTTTGTTTGTTTTGTTTGGAATATTTCGCTTACCCTAAAATGACTAGTTCACCGTATTTTACATGTTGCCTCGGCTTCTCCTGGTTCGAGTTGTCTCGTTCTTCAAGAATCGGCGACTCGGTGCCATCCGATCTGGAAAGGAAATTGAAATGTTTATTGACGTGATTACTAGATAAAGTGCGTACAGGATTCGTGGACTTATTATAATCCCCCCTTGCGGTTCGGATGACATACAATAAGTGCCAAATGAATTCAATAAAAACGAACACATTTTGTCATATTGTTTGTGTTTTATTTTTTTTTAAACTTTTTAAGATCACCTAGGTTTTAAACAAAAAAAAAAAACTTAAAAAAGTAAATATAAGCGCAATAACCTTTAATAAAAATAATAAATATTCTCTCGATTTTATAAACAAATTTGACTGCAGAATTTTATTTAAAAAAAGAAAGCAATGTATAATTTGTTTAAAAAATTTGATATCTCATCGTCCGTCATATAAAAATCGGTAGATTACTAATGCGATCTCCGTTACAACGTGCGACGTGATCGAAGTATTTGCCAGGCGACCGTCGTCTCCAGGTTCATAATTAATAAATAAATAAAACACCCAATCAAGTGCATGTTTTTTGCCGTTATTAAATTAAGATTTAATTACACGCTTAATTGACATTTTGTGTTTGAATATCTAAATTCAGTGGAATGCACGTGGTGGAAATAATTACGCACGGTAAGCGTGCATCTTTTATGAGCGCAGGAAAAGGTGTTTTTCGGTTGCCAACCGATGTCTACGTCTGTCCTGTCAAAATTAAGATAAAACGCTGTTCATAATGGATGGCTAACGGATTTTTTCAACTACGAAAATCAATTAAGCATGGAAAACGGGTAACTGTTTAATTTTCGGTGAAAGTTCGCGTAAATAGCCCATAAAAATCAATAAAATTTCTGCCAGATTTTGTTTTAGCTGCCGTTTCATTTTAATATGATTTTTGTCTTGCTACAGATATTTTTTCACTTTACGACCAAGTTGAAGATAAGTAGACGTCGTAAAATGACAAAAGTATAATTGCTCAATTTTTGTAGAAAACACCTGAACAGGGGGAACAGGCACGAACACGTTCGTAACGTAAGTAGCCCTTATTTCTGTCTGTGATCATCCAAACAAAAACATCGTTTTGTTTGGAAGCACGTGCAGAAAAATTTAAGATATCCTATTCAACGATTTACAATGTAAACACAGTCGAGTTCGAAGATTCCAGAGTCAGTCGCATATCTTTACACTTTGTGAAAAAGAAAGATAATGATGGAACACATTTTGTCACAAAAATAAGTCAAGTTTCAACTTCATATAAAATATGATTTAAAAATTTGAATTACACGATTCTTAACGAAAATTTTTAAATAGAAATACTATTTTAAACTAAAACGGTTGTCTTGCGGTTAGATAACTACATAGAAATCTTTGTATTTCGGATTAAAATTCCACTTAAATAAAGAAACATCGGGTGACTTGTTTTTAATACTCGCGCAATAGTCGCCAAGTGACAAACTTTCAATTTTGTCGATTCTAACCGGAAATGTATCCAATTTTATTTTCTTGGTATTTTTTAAAGCGTGAACAGGAGGTATAGTTAGTTGAAAAAGCAGCACTACGAATTCAAATTTATTTTACAATCAATTTTTGTGACGGCTGACAAATTTATTTACTTCAACAATGAAATATTTTGTCAAATGCATCCATGGATATTATTAATTAAATTGTTATATAATTTACTTGTTTCATTTTTATAATTAGTTTATTATATCTAGTGCGTAAAGTGGCTTTTATCCACTTGATAAAAAAGTAGCATTTCATGCACTTAACTATAAATGATTTGAATCTAACAATTTATGTGCCAGCTGATAAATTTATTACCTGAAAAATGAAATAATTTATCAAATGTAACGGCGCCGTCTTTAAAACATTTTTTCGACTGCTTTATGCGTGCGTATTACCGTAAACTGTCATGCGCTTTTTATAATTAGAATTAAAAAGTCACTTAACTGTACTTTATTTGTTTTATCGCCCGACGTAATGATATTAATAAAGAAAAAACACTTCGCGAGCGTGCTCAATTATGCGCGCGTCTCAAACAATCATTATTTTCTAATTACCAATAAATAAATGAAATGCTAACAAACAACAACGATGGTGGTGGTGGCCATTCATCAAATTTCGACGAAAAAAAAAATACATATAATAATAATAATAGTATGGCTTGCAAATGACTATGATTTGAAGAAAAAGTCCGACGAAAAAAAAAGCAAATCGTTATTATGATTATTAGTGCTGCAAGTACCACAATAATCCAACAGCACAAAGCAAAATTAACCGTAAAAATTGGGTCAGTTAAATACGTTTTAAACGTTTCCACCTCGCTCGCGCGCATACTAACAACAACAGAACAGAGAAAAAACGGCGCACATAAAATCGCTACTAATAATAAACAAATGAACAAATGAACGAATGAAGGAAGGCAGCAAGCAAGCAAGGTTGTATAGCAAGTGCGATATTTCTATTTCATTAATTATTTATTTTTTTCCACGCATTAAACAATTTTTTCCAATACGTAAAATGTATGAATAACAACAAACAAACAAAAAACAAAAGAGTAACAGTTCATGTATCGTAGGATATATAAGTTAATAATATTGTATGGTGTAAAGAATATGAAACGAGAGGCGAGGAGAGAAAAAAATCATGATTGAATGTATAAAAAATATATATATTTATACCTGTAAGATACCACTTAGATTAGCGTTACCGTTACTCATTTGTTTCAAAACGTAGTAGATCCAGCGCTAGTTTTCTACTATATAGCTATGTAACGTGTATACAAGGTGAAACGTTTGAAAGGAATTGATCGCACTCGAATCGTTTTCTAACGAAGATACGCTTCAATATTTTATGTTATTTATTTTATGTTTAAGTGCTAAAAAATGTTAAAAAAATCGAAACTTATTCAAATTATTTTATTATTAAAAAAGGATGTATTTTGACAATAAAAACTGTTCTTCCTTTGTCAATAATATTGTTTTAATTGACGTAATATTGTGTGTGTCAAATGGTCTAAATTAGGAAAGTTAAATTAGAACAAAAACAATTGATTAGTTTTTTGTTTGGTTGATGTTTAATTTTGTAAAAAGTTTTTCTTTTTATTATAAAACAAACGTAGCCGTAAAAATAGAACAAGCGCCTAAAATAATCAACCATTTATCATTATATCGCAACTAATAGTTTTAATTCCCACCCCTGGAAGAAAATGTAGGTGGCTAAAAGTCTCAAATGGCCAAAATTATCATATTTTTACTAATTTTCAACACGTTGATGGACACAAAAAATTCGGAAAGTTTTATTTTTTGCAATTTTTTATAGAAATAACATCAAAATTATGAATATGAGTATAAAGTTTAATTGTTCCAATAATTAATGTTTTTAATTACCCACCAGGTGAACAAGATGAAACTCATTTATATTGCCAATGCGATTGTCGGTTGCTGAAGACGTCTTGTCACAAACATGAAATTTTGAATGACGGCTATAGCCGCTTAGTCCTTCAATGTGTTAATTTTCCGGAAATTAAAAACATATATTTCTTCATTTTTACTTTAAAGTTGCAATTTTCGTGTTGTTGTGTTGCGACGACTTTCCCCCCAAATTGATTTTACGTGTTGCTTGCGACTTGTCGCCTAGCAACATTTATTTACCGTCGTCTTGCAAGATGTGATTTGTGTGCGCCGCCCGCCCCCTCCTGCCTCCCTCGCCCTCCGACCTGAATCAATCGATAATCGACGTTATATATGTATGTGTATGTGTTTGTGTGTGAATTATTTATGCGTGCGTATTGGAATAATAATAATCGGTGTGGTGTGCGGTGCGGCGCGCGAACACAGAAAATTGAACGTGCGGCAATGCGCACGCGGTTACTATGTATGGGTATGACATCCTCATCTATCACAATCGAATATTTATGGTACGATTGCATTATTAATTTGAGTGCGCCGTGCGCGATCGCTTAGTTGTCGCTAGAAAAGTCACCTTTTTTCTGTTCTCTCTCATCAATCCATCCAACGCCAATTTAGATCATTTTAAAAACGCATAAATAATTGATGATTTTCTATTATACCCTCGAAGCTGGTTCTCGGCTGAAATCCGTTAATTATTAATAGGGACATGCCACGTGCCATTTACTATAGATCAATAATTAATTTCGCGTGTGCATGATTGCAGATATTGCATATTTTCAGACTAGTTTTACATACTTCTAAACTCCCATTCAATTAAATCAAAATGAATTACTATTTTTTATCGCGGCGTAACCAACAATCGATTTTAATAATTTCTGCAGCAAATTGCATATCATCAGTGTCACCGTCTTACAAAAAAACTTCAATATCGACATATCTAATCACAAATCTTTACATATACATAGTAGAAAAATTGCTGGAAAAGTGTAAGAAATTGAACTTTATCGACGTTTCATGAATAAAAAACACAACTTATTATTAATCGGCAGTCAAAAATTCAAATAATTTATTAATTATGCAAAAAGAGAATGGTGTATATGAAAAGCAAAAAAAGATTGAACATAAAACGGTTGTAGTTGTTGTAGTAGGCAAATTGCAAATTAAGTAAATTAACACGCATTCGAAGTGAGTAATAATTTCGACGAATGCGCTGCCGCGCCAGAGCGCCAAGCTGTTTTATTCGACTAATTATGAATTAATTAATTTCTATGTAAAATTACAAAATGCATAATTAGAAATACAAACATGTGAAGTTTAGAGTTTCATAATTGGGTCAAATGATAATAGCGCAATAAAACGCACTGTATGTCTACTGTTTTGGAAAACGTTGCAGTTTTTTCTTCCAACCTTCACGAATGATAACAATGGCTTTATTTATCTGCCGTGTTTATTTTCAAATTGCTGGAAAAAAATATGTATGTACTGTTGTTTTGCAAAAGGTTATTATTCGTCATTCAAACACAAATATTCACTGAATCTATTGTCATTTTTCATAGTTTAAGCTTATTAGCTCTTTTTACCTATTAAGAACAATTGCAAGCGAAAATCGATTCAATTTACAAACATTGTTTGTTGTGCATTTCCCGTATAAAGGACATGGATTACATTTTAAGCGCGTTGATGAGTTTGAAATTTTAATAAGAATTCATAAAAGCGCCCGGAATATCGGAGAATAGTTTGTTCAGTAATTTTTTTAATAGTAATACATTTTGGAGAGCTGCCTTTACTAATTTCATATAAACAATTCAAAATATACAAAATGCACATAGACTGCATTCTATTTATATTACAAGTGCGAAAAGTGCTCCTCTCTGTATAATATGTAATTAAAACTATTTAAAAAAGTTGAATCTAGACAGTTTAAAATGATAAAAATTGTATAAAAAGCAATTCTAATTCACTGAATATTCGCATCTTTTAATTTTAACATTATTACTGTCACCATTTTCACTTCTAGAAATATAATTAATCGTCTACCCAAATCTAAAGAAAATTCGTTTCAAATTGCGTAGATTTTTGCAGTGCAATTTGCATTAAAAGCATTTTGATCAAAAAATTTACACAATTCGACAATCCCAAGCCCTATAATACTTGATTTTTTCTATGTAATTCACGTATTGCCCTTTAAACCATGCGCGATATGTGAATTGCGTAGAAAAAGCCAGTTATACGTGCTGGGCTGGTCGAATTTACGTGGATTTTGTTCATTGACGTAGATTTTTACTGCACATTTTGCAGTTACCCTTTTGTTAAAAAATCGACGCAATTGTAAATACACAAATATTTACAATCTTTGTTTCGCCTACCTACATGTAAAATATGCCTCAATTGAGACTCGTTCCATATCACCTAACGTGCGTATCATTATTAAATTTCCTCAATTTTTAGCATACACCCTGTATATAGTGCAGCATGGTGAAAGCATTGGCCTAACAAAACGCAATGATGGATTATTAGCGGCCGGCGATGGAGTCCGCTCAACCGGAATACATCCACACACATTCACCTTTTTCCTGCCGCTATCTTTTTTTCACCTAAAACACGTTTTACTCCACCACTCGCCATTCACGTGGCCAGCATTTTTACGTGGCGATGCTTCATCGTAAAAATTATGCAACGCCACAAATACAATAACGTATATAATGTATAATGAATAGAGTGAGAAAATAAAAACTTGAGGAGCGTTGTAATAACGAAAGTGATTATGTATATGCAGATGCGTATTATATGTTGTTGAGCAAAGAAAAAAAAATTATTATATATATGTATATAGATATTTTATTACTTTTTATTGTTGTTGTTGTTGTTGTGGTGATGGTGATGTTTGCATTGTTGCTGAAAGATCTGCCATACGTGCATAATTCACCGCCCGGCTATCGATTTATTAAATGCGAATTAAAACGCTGTCGTTGTCGTCGTCGTCGTCGTCGTCGTGTCCTTTGTTTCGTCGGCGTCCTCCTCCACCTCCTCGCACACAACAACACATACACAAACCGCTAACCGTATTTCTCGCAAAATTGAATTGCTGGTTAACGCACGTTTCGCTGGTGGATGAAATTGTTGTGGCAAATTATCTATCTACGAGTTGAGAGATATATTTGAAAGGTCGTTCGCTATCGATCTACAAATATTTAAATTTGCGGCAAAGATTCACGTAAACAACGCGTTTTGTTTGCACAAATGTTGAATTTCCACCAGAAAACAGTGTCACATGAACGGTGGCAATTGACCTAAAATTTTTTTTTTACACAATTGTTCAAACTTCTTCATTAGCGTATAATTTCGTTTTGTTGTTTTGTTGCATGTTTTATGCGAATTTTGTTAAATATGGCAAAATTATTTAATTTTAGTGAAATTTTAATTTTAAATACGTTTATTGTAAGCTAAATTACATTTAAAATTCCAAAAAGTAATCTGCGACTTTCTAACCTACAAATAGAATGACAAGTAAGTGACTTGACATTTAATCGCGTACGTAACCTAAAGCCACAAAAAAAAACTAAGAAAATAACAGAAACGAATCACGAATGATTTCTTATCACTATTTTACAAATTGTGGTCTGATGGCGTTGTTGCAACAACAAAACAAAGCGAAACAAAACAGTAACTAAAGAAGCCTCACGTATCAAAGCAGAAAAATGAAATGGAAAATATATATTATATTTTCTTTAATTAGCGAATGTCGTTCGCGCACTCACAGGCCGCACATCAGCACATTTTTCACGACTGTTACGCGCGCCCGACCGCTGGAAAATGCACGATATAGAATGAATGCCGATGCTCCGCACCGCACAACATTTTACATTATATGCTTCTCTTCCACATACATATATTTTTTTTGTAATATTTATTGATTTATTATTTATTTATGCAGCAGCGAATGCCTTCATTATTGATAAGGCGGTGTATGATAATTTTCGAACCGAACGCATCTACATATTTAATAAGCTTGTGTGCGGTACGAGTCAATGTCAATTACTACGACGATGTCGCCTCGTTTCGTCGTGTTTTTGCGGCGTATGCATCTACAGGATGACCCAAAATGTTAATTAAACAAAGGTGTGACAACAAACGATCCTTAAAAGATCTTTAACTAGTCAAATTTACTCAGTTCCTTTCATAACTATATGCTAGCAATGATATAAAACACAAATTGTATTAGTTTTTTGTATAAAAATAAAATCGTATAATAAAATATTTAAATAAGTTTTTGAAAAATTCGTGTAAAACAAAAAACAAAATTTTTCTAAATGAACTCAGTCCTCGATTTACAACCGTTTAAAGTGAAATGCAGATTTATTATTATTATTATTCAAAATCATTAATTATTGGATTCACGCGATATATTTGTAAAATTCATTTAAACTATGCAAAACAAAACACAAATCCACAACCGCAAAACCGTGTAAATCAAAAACCGAATGTAATTCCTAACTTTTCCCCATTTTTCAGTTTATACTAAATATCAATAAAAAATTCGTCAAAATTTAATTATAAACAAACTTACAAAACTGCATTGATTAGTAATCAGTTAAAACCGAAATCGAGGCATGAGTTGTTCACCTGCATTGTAATCAAAAATAGCAAGGTTTGAAAACACAACAACGCAGGAATGCATAACAAATCCAATCAGAATAAATTCTTTATGAAATCATTAAAGAAATATTTTTTATGAATGAATGTATAGAAATTCGCGCTGCTATTCTCGCAGTCCGTTTCCATTTCGATGCATATTAATTAGCGCCGATGCGATATTTATTTAAGCGTTTCCAATTTCGCGATGAAAGAAAATAAAACCGATCGTGACAAAATGTTTACCAAGCATGCAATAAAAAAATGTGTAAAAGTCCAACTCTATATTAAATTATCATTCGCAATTAAACCGAAAGATAAAAAACGTGTTATTTTTATATAAATTTGTGAATGGATGTAGAAATTCGCAACCATTTCCTGTTCAACGCACATTAATTATCTCTAGTATTTTTAAGTATTTTCAACTTATTGCTAACAAGAGAAAAAAATCTATCGTTACAAAAAAACTGCGTAAATACAGGAAAATGCGAGTCCAAAGTTTGGATTCATAAAATCCTATTAATTAACATCATCGTTTGTATTTTAATTGCCAACCATGTATGATTCTTGTAAAATTAAACCAAAAGGCAAAAAAATATTTTTTTTTCTCCATGAATTTGTAAATGAATGTAGAAATTCGCAAACGTTTCCCGTTCGATGCATATTAATTACCTAGCTACTATTTGTTAAAGCGTTTCCAATTTCTT
>JARJDW010018578.1:0-10561 GCA_030264715.1 Adinopsis sp. GC000173 | reverse complement strand
TTTATAAAGTATAGTGACATATTCGTATAAAGTAGCAGATTACGTACTTCATAAGCTATGTTTTCGAAGAATTTTACAGGTTACGTTCAACCATAGGTATGTGTGTTAATAATAACATTTACTTAACTTAGGTATACTTTTTATCTAGAATTAAAAAAGGATACAATTGCACATATTCAGTATAGAAGTAATCTCTAGAAATGGTATTAAAACGCCCCTAATTTCTGTTTTCTAAAATAGGTAAAAAATATTGAAGCAAAATAAAGTAAAGATTGATTGCTATATTGTTGTTTAAGCTCCCTTGAGACTAAACAAAAATTTTTGTACTTTCTTTAGAATTCAAAATAATAGATACACATTTCTAGACAAAAAGATTAATAACATATTTCTAGACAAAAGGATTATTAATAAATAACATTTTCTATGATGTTTCACGAAAAATATTTAAGCATTACAACATTTTAGCTTCACTAAATTTATTTATTGGTTCAATATATAAAAAATATTATTTATTTAATCATATTTTATAAATTTATCGCTAATATTAAAGTCTTTCAGGTAAACTTTATCAAAATTGCAGTGATTTTCTACCTTTTAGTACAGTTTAAAACATTTTCTACTTTTTGCATGTATTACCTGCAACGCAAAATTATCAAATTTTGTACCACATTCAAATTAATAAAATATTCGAGCATTAATTAACATTCTCTAATTTTAAGACAAAGCGGGCATACTTTATTTTCTGTCAGTTAGGTAAATTTAATATTTATAGTTAGTTTAAATTAAAAATTGAGAGCAAATAAAAATGATTATCTATTGACATTGGACATTAAATTAGAAAAGCGATCTTTTTGTTAATTAAAATCTTGGTGCGTCTCTTTTTTGATTAAACATTGAGATGATAAGAGATTTGAATGTGTATTAAAATCGAAAACGAAAGTGAATGTGCAAGAAGAAGAAGAAGAAGAAGTAGAAGCAAAAAAAGAACTGTTGGTCTCATACATTTGGCATTTCGATTGCGAAGAACGAAAAAGGAATAATTCAAGTGAGCTTGTGATGCGGTCGTGTAACTAAAAAAGCGTTTGTGTGGGGCGTCATCAAGGGATTCTTTCAACCCTAAACGCCGTCCCCGGTCTCTATTCCACGTATTAATAAACCGTATAAGGTTGTCTCTATTCACGCAGCACAAGCGAAGAAGCGGTGCGTAAGGTCAGGGATAAGAATCCGTGTTATTCTTATGTCGGCCATTAACTACTCGAGCCTCTTAATATCGCGCTATCTCTTTTCTCGCTCATTTTTTCCTCTTTACCCGTTAAATCTTTTCCTTTCATTTCGATCGTCGTGTATGTTTACGTTATATGTTCCACCGTTTTTTTATTATTATTATTATTATATTATTCCTTTTCGAGCTGATTGATTCACGCTGCTGATTAAGCACGATTTAATTATTTAAATTTATTTATTAGGTTTTTTTTGTTGCACGACTGATTTAATAGGCTGTTATACTGCGGCTTATTTATTTGCATTCATATATTAATTAATTGATGCTTGAAAAATGTTTATGTTAATTAATATTAATTAAAAATTTAAAATAATCCATGAAAATCGTATGTTGGTAAAAAAGTAAGTGTGTTTCCGCCCGGGATCGAACCGGGGACCTTGTGCGTGTGAAGCACACGTGATAACCACTACACTACGAAAACTATGCGCATTGCCTTTCTTGGAAGCATATTTATACAACCGCATACGTTTCTTGTATAATATTATTACAATATTTACAATGTATTTGGAGAATTTGAAGATCAATACAATGCTTTTAGTTGCGTAAAGTTAAAATTTAACGAACTATGTAGGTTTTGTTGTATTTTTTTGCTAAACAAAGCATCCATAGAGAGAGCGGAGTGAATTTGCCTTTTTTAGGCAATGTTTGTTGAAATAAGTAATTTGATATTTTTTCAGTCTAAACTTGTGCGTTTTATTAAATATTAATAATAATTAATATGCAAATTGGAGGGCATGTAATCCGTTCGCAAAAAGCCCAACAAGAAATCAAGGGGCTTATTAATAAGAGCTGTCAGGTGCACCCTCAAGGGGTGTAAATCTTAATTTGTAGGTGGTATGTAGAAGGCCCACCTCCGGTCATAGAACTGTTTAGTATGTGAAATGTGTAAGTAGCCCTAGGCGCATATTTGCCAATACTTGCCTCCCTCCTTTTGTGACCATCAAACCCTCATATGTTCATCTAATTCAATGATAATGTAATCAACATCAGATATGCAAAACATATTCAATAAATTCTAACAGTATTAGGGCATCCCTTAACAAAAATATTATGGTTTGCCTTCATCGATCAACGTATGCGTGAATAACTACACACGCGCGCGGCGAGAAAAATATGCGATATGCGAAAAAATGAGCCAACGAACGAACGAACGAACGAACGAACGAGTGAAATTTGTGTTGTGTTATGAAAATTCAAGTTACGTCAGTGGTCGTTTTAGCTTTAAATACACAAACCAAGGTTAGGTAATTGGAAATTGTTGATTTGATCGAATATTCTAGTCATAGTGTCTCTTTTTTTGGCAGTTTGAAAAGGGCACTCGTGTGTTTGCATTCCATTCGCTTTCATATACGATCTAGAAATTGATTTTAAGAATAAACAAAAGGTCCAGCTGCAGGTAAATCACATATATGTTGTAAAAAAACAAAAAAAGCGAAGCGAAATATTCGCATTCCTTGAATTTCTTGAAATTTACTGTTTCGCGAACATTGCATATACAGAAGAAGAATTTCGTAAATTTGAGTAATGGTCAAAACTTGTATAAATAAACATTTTTTGTGCGGCTTTGCTATGTTGCTATCTTGTTGTGCTCTACTGTAGTGTGTTGTGCTGCTCGTGCTTAACGTCATGCTGTTTTCATAAGAAAATTAAAAGCGGAAAAAAGCATTTGCGCGCTCAATTTGTTTCACAAGCACGCGTTTCTTCTTCCTCCTCCTATTCCGCCTATTCCTATTTTTTCTCCCCCAGAATGTTGTCCTGTGTCCGCTCGTTTTTTTGCGCCTGTTTCTTGTTCGATGATAATTAAAATATTTTATTGTGGATTTTCCTCGTTTTTAATTACCAAGTTAAGTTTGTGGTGGGTGTAGTGATCTGTAAGACGTGACAATGGGCAAGCTATAAATTAAACTTTAGCGGTGGTGGCCGGCAGGGTGGACACGCAGATAAGGCTGTAATATATCAGCGCTAGGGGGATGCAAATGGGGGGGTGTTCTAAGGGATTTTGGTCGCACATGCTCCCAAGATAGCCTCACCCCTTAACTGACTAATGTGCAGATTTGCATCTCCTACTAACTATACTCACTCTCCATATCTCTAACTATTCTCTTTTCTTATCAGAATATATACACCCCCCTTCACTTCTCCATCGCCAGCGCGTTACATACCCTCTGGCAGTGCACGTCCACTTTATTACATGAATTATTTATGTCATCAACTATTGGACACATTTGCAACTCCAATTTACAACCTGCAATTTGCAATTTATCGTTTTGTGCAACTTTACCAATTCGCTTCTCTCAATACTCTCTCGTCGTCGTAGTCGTCGTCGTCGTACAATTCCGCAACGCGAAGATTTCTTTCTTACTGCAATTTACTCGCTACTTTATTGGAACTTGAAACGATGAGGAACGAAATTGATTTTGATACTGACGCGCTGCTTGTGGATTTCACTACCACAAAAATTTCAGCTTATTTACTATTATATATTGTATGGATTTAGTTTGAAAACTATGAGAGAGAATCGTCGGTCGGTCGGTATTAAATCGGGATGTAAATCATCAACAACATTCATAATAACAACGAAATTAATCTAAAAAGGTTATTTATCTATAATTATATCGAGCGTTGGAGATATCTAGATGCAATTTACCCCCCTCATTCAATTAAGACAATATTTATTATTCATTTTCAGAAACACTTTTAATAAATATATATCCTATATCCTCCTATTATATTCCTCTATCTGGTATAGAAATATAGATAGATTCAAGCATAAACAACAACAATAATTCAATATTATTAATCGTCTATACTATTTAAATTTAATATTTAGATATCTGTTCCATCTATTCTGTTATTTATCGCAATGTATAGTAATTTTATAATTTTATACAATAAATAAAAAAATTGTGCGTGTAGAAAAATTGATGCTGATTTTGACGGTTTGGGATTTCGTGCAAGATTTTAAGCTTATTTATAGATATGTATTGTACGGATTGAAAACGTATGTATATACAAAAAAAAACTGTCGTTTTGTATGTGATAACGGTTTGTGATAAGCATATTCATGGGATGGCACGCGTGTAAGGGATGTTTCTGGCAATTGCTCACCGGGTATAAAGTCGTTAGAATGTCCTGCCCACTCGGTGGAATTTGTATGTATAAGTAATAAATTGTCGCTTGAGAGAATGTCCGAAGCTTTATTCAGGGGGTTTGGGGTGGCAAGGGGTGGGCTGACTTGTACAACACGTGCGCCCAGGGTGGACGTCTCCGCATGTACGCCCGGACTAGATTAACTCTTACAGGACCGGATTATTGCACACTTCAAATTACAAATCGATTTATCAAAAAATGCTTGACGTGTTACTTGTCCCTAGTAGAAGAACGTTACGTTCTACCCTTTGAGGGTTGTTATACAAACACTTTTACAGGCAATTACTTCAGATTAAAGCAACTCGACATTATTTCTTAACGCTTAACGTTTTCTTTTCCCATTATACGCACAATGGTCGCTGCCGGAGCGGCTATAACATAATATTATTTATAATTTTCCTGCCCGATTATTACATGGTTTTTTCTCGTCGCTGTTTTTTCTTCGTTTTCGGTTGTTGCGTTGTAAAAATTAATGCGTTACGTAACCGGCGGGGTTGAAGGTCTTATAGACTTTGTGCAATGATAAAAAATTAAGAAGAAGTGGGCATTTATAGAGCGAGAAATTCCGATCTGTCCTTTATAATATACACTCCTGCAAGCAGTGATTTATCTTCTCTCCCCCGTAGTCCAGTCCTGCTGGCAGCACACACATACATGTAGGGAGTAGTAGAGGAGAAGAAGAAGGAAGCGCCGAGAGGGTTGGGGGGGAAAGGCGTAAGGGACGGAGATGTAAAGTAGGCTGTATGGACCTGGGTCCAGCAGCACGCTGCCCCGAGGTATTGATCTGAGGGTGTGTGTGCTGACACGCACTCATACCACCCTAACAATCTTACAACTCACCCTTCCCGCTCACATACACACACTTACAACCTCCACCTGGAAACAAAAATCTGTGTACGCGCAATTGAATTAAAACACACACGATGACAACGATCATCCGCCGATACATCCCGTGAAAAGTCGCTCGCCAAACATCCACCACTTGGGATCGCTGTATGCGAACGAAATCCGAGTGAGCGAGAGGAAAAAAATTAGTGCGGATAGTTTGCTGAGAAAACTCTTGAACGCCGCCGTCGTTTCCTATATCACATCAATATTACTCTTACTAACACACAGTTTACTTTTCTATTGATTGATAATCTTCAACATATGAGCTTGAACATTTGAAGATTTAATCATATCCCTTGTGGTTGCGATTACTGCATAGGTATCTATAATCCTTCAATCACAGGATGTCCTAGGGGCAAATTATACTCTGGGGTTCAGGTGGTGGGCGACGTCTTGACCGAGCGTCTTGAGAAACTATCGCAAACATGCAACTGAACACCTAAATTATGTTACGGCAAGTTTGGCCTGATTGAAATCTGATATATTGGGACCCTACCAAGTGCGTAGCTAAGATAATTTACTAACTAATGTAATTTACTCTCCATCTCACTCATTGTAAGAGTTTACTTGCTTTGATGTAAATATATATCAGCTATATTTATACAAAATGTATCAAACATCAAAAATCCCATTTAACATACTCTTAAACAATACAAGAATTTTTGCTACTTTTAATTAATGCGCAAATCTTTCTCACTTTGTACAAGTATAGTACTCGTAGTTTTTTTCTTCATCCTTTCTAGATGATTTAGGTAGAAAAAAAGGATTTTTATTTGCTTTACATATATCCGGCGATGTTGATTTAAGAATATAAATGATAGGTAATTTAGTTATATATTAATAACTGTAATTGTTAGGGTGACATTTCCAATTTTTCTCTAATCTTAAAAGTAGATAAATTGGAGACTGTCCTTTAATGTTTATACACAGAGGCGTTATGTAAGTAAGAAGTGGACAGCGCATTTGTAACGTGATAAAAAGTCGCGTACTACGCAAACTACATACAACTTTTCATTTTTAAATGTTTAACTAAGAACCTAAAATATTTACTTTCATTAATCAACCCGTTTATAGAACTTACGCCCATCGGCTTTTTTCCCATAAATTCTTTTAATGATTGTTGACATTGTTTTACATATTTTTGGTTGGCAAGATGCGGGAATGCGTTAAATAGAGTAAAATACTTTGTGTTTTTCTAAAAAAAGTGCAGAGTGAAAAAAAAGCAGCAAGTAGTAGTAATATGATGTTGTTGTGAGCGAGTAAAGTGCTTTTGTTTAAAACATTTAGCAACCCTTATCTAAGTATAGCACAAGCGTCGCACCAAAACGCAGTTGGATGTTAGTATATGCGAAGGGGCGAGATAAGGGGGTAATTACCCGCTGGACCACGGCCGTCTTTAATCAATAGCTCGGCCAAGTCGTGTGTGCGTACCCCCCCGCATGTCCCTTCACATCCCCTTTTCTTTCCCCTTGAACCACCATTCCCCCCGCACTAACTTCATTTGCATGCCTGGAGCGCTCGCCCGCCAGAGTGGAATATTGGATAACCTAATGTAGAACTCCCTCTCACCGTCCATCTCTTTCTGGCACCCCTTTTCGCCACCCACACAGCCACCCCCCAAAAAGCCCCCAAGAAAAACTGACCACCGGCTATACTTTACATCGCACTCTCCGCTCTCCACGCACACGCTTTAAAATGCTTCTGTATGAATAATGGAACTGCCCGAATTTCAAATACACTTGATTGATTTCATGGAAATTACATTTTCTACACTATACCTACTATATGTTGATAACACACACACTCACACATACACACCAACCACCCATATATATAATATTATTATCAATATTTTAGAAAATAGGGAACCCCAAAATTTCTATACAAAATTATGATTCTTTGTTTCATCCGAAAACTTATTCCGTTCTATGCTATCATAAAATTTTACTATTAAATATTCTCTATACTATACCTATTGTACTATATGGTATATATAACAATCTTTTTTCTTTCTCATAAACACTGGAAAGTCTTAAACGATTTTAATTTTAACAGCTTTCAAGTGCTTGCTTGCTTGCTTGCTTTCGTGTGTTTATTTCATGTTTCCATTATACATTAAAAATCGCTTGGTGGTTTTTCAAAACGCTCTCCAAAATCAAATAAATGTGTTTTTTGTTAATTACTATTTAACCCAAAATTAAATACCTTATAATAATAATTGTTTTAGCTACCATCTTTTTCTGTTATTAAAATAATTGAAATGGAAATCGTTTTAATTCATGATGACGTACAATTATCACTTAACTAATAATGATTGATTGAATGTAATTTATAAAAATTGCAACTGTAGTAAACTGTCATAATTGGTAATTATATTTAATTTCATTAATATAGATTACAATTTAGCAGATCTAATATTAGTTAGACTTTTTAACTTTACAAAGAATGGAAAACAGTATTTTATTAACTGCAAATTAAAACTGAAAAGTAATGATGTTAGTGCAATATATGAATTTAATTTCATTAATATAGAGAAAAACTTAGCATTTATAATGCTAGTGAGACTTTTTAACTTTTAAAAGATACAATACAAAGAATATTTGTAAATAGAAAAGCAGCATTTTATTAACTGAAAATTAAAGCTTAAATAGTGATATGAAAGCAAATTAATTAGGTATATTAAAATTTGTTAATGTAGATTTAAATTTAGAAGATCTGATATTAGTAAAACTTTGTAATTTTTTGAACAAAGAATATCTTTAAGCAGATAATCAGCATTGTATTCACTGAAAATATAAGCCTAAGTAAGATCAAATGTTAGTGAGACTATTAACTTTTGTAAGGATACAACAACACAAAGAATATTTAAAAATAGAAAATCAGCATTTTATCAACCAAAAATTAAAGCTAATAAATAATATTAGTACAATATATAAATTTAATTGTTGTTTATTTAAGGTATAATTTAGCAGATCTAATATTAGTGAGACTTTTTAACTTTTTTAAGCTACAACAACACAAAGAATATTTATAAATAGAAAATCAGCATTATATTAACCAAAAATTTAATCTAAAATAATGATATTAGTATATATGAATTTTAATAAAACAATTTATAATTGTCACGATGAAAGTCATCATCGCTTTGCACACACACACATACATACACGAGCTTCAATTGTTTCATTTCATCTCAATGCAACTACAATAAAATTATATTATTTTTGGACCTGTCACACAATACACATTCACATAATTTCGTTTCATTTTTAATAAATTAACATGTAACATTGTGTTGCAGTGAATTAATAAAATATCATCTAATACAATGGAGCGATTCAAATCGACTTGATTAAAATTAAATTATAGAAACTGTTATTCATTTCTTAGTATTTATTTGCAATAAAATAAAATCATTGCGTTGTTTATAAATAATCAAATTACATTTTATTTAAAAAACATTTAATAATGTATTTATTGTCAAAGAAATCATTGCGTTGGAAATTTTAAATTATCTTCTTTATTTGAGCGTATAGTAGCTACAATAAAAGAATATCAAATTTCAACTTGATATTTTGCTGCTGGAAAAATTAATAAGTAATTTAGTTATTATAAATATAAATTGTTTTTTATTAAATTTGGTCGGCAATAAACTGCAGTCAAATATTCTATAGAAGAAGAAAAATAATTCATCTGCAGTTAAATTAAATTTTCAAATATGTGACATTGAATGCGCAACGCAATGAAAGCCAAATGAAACGGACTGGATTTAAATTGAATCTTAGAGTAAAAATGTGTTCTTAATGGCGGGCATTAAAGTGTTATGGGGGTTTATTTATAAATCATATATGGTGTGTGTTGCTGTGTGGAAATCTTCATCATCGCTCTGCATACACATTAGATTTTCAATTGTTTCATTGTAATTCCGGCTGTTGTAGTGATGAGCTGATTAATAATGAAGCTGGGCGGATCTTATAAAGCTCGAGTAATGGGAGTTATATAATGGTGAATGTGTATCAAAGTGTATTGGTGAGGAAATTACAAAGTGCAGGACAGATATACTAATGCATAATTTAACACTTGAAGAACATACACACACACACACTCTCGCTGGCATCGAGATAGCAGCGGTACGGCTTAGTGATTAGATCGTCGCACTAAGTGGAGAGATCGTCGACGAAGATCCGGCAAACAGTCGCCGCTGCTGTTCTCGTTGTCGTTGCTGTGCCGTTGCTGTACTACTACATACATACACCATTCAATAAAGCATTTTATCTCGCAAACGAGTATGAAAAGTCAATTGGAAATTTTATGAAAATGGGCGGCACGCAGGCAAAAGAGCGCTCTAAAGAGTAAAATTAAGTCTAATTTTATATAACTTATTGTGTAGCAACTTTTACGTGATGTTAAAGTTAAGTAGGACCTTTTACATTACCGAAAAAAAATGTGATATATTTGCTTGTTTTACTACTCCAGGAAAAAAAGTATTATTTATATTAAAACTCTTTTTCTTTGCGAAAGTATTTACACAATTTATTTTATTAATATTAAGGGTTGAACATGACAAATTTTTAGGATGTAATTGTTTGCAATGCATTTTTTCATAGCCAGATTAATTCTCAACTACATTTTTAAACGGTTTTCTTTTATAAAAAATCATTATTCACTGCAATTTATTTAAAATTAAAAAATGCTTCTATAGTTATCACCTGATTACAGTATATAATATGACGGAAAAGTTTAAAAATTTGCTCTATCACTGTATTTATTTTAGTTTTTGGTTTTAGTGGTAAATTCGTATAAATAAATAATTAATAAATGAAGTAAATAACATTTTCAAATTTAATGATGAATGACAGTTCACTCATTTACGTATCTTACTGTGTACTTAACACACAGTCTTAAAATAAATGCAGTGATGGAGTAAAAGATTTAAACTTTTCTCTCATCAAAACAATTATTGACTAATTTCGCCTTTTCTATTTTAAGATTAGCAAAAATGTTTATTTTGTAATATGTCACTGCAAAATTCAATCTAGTCAGCAAAAATATTAAAAACAATTTGAGTGAATAAGAGTATTCTTTAAGGGAAATAAAATCAATGTAAATACATTGCAGAAGTAGACACAATTGCAAAAAAATGTTGTTCTATGACAAAAAATGCTTAATATGGATTTGTTGAAACACAATCGTAGTATAATATCCATAAGAATAGTAGTAGTAGTAGTAGTAGTAGCAATG